>JAVKPL010009038.1:0-35149 GCA_032173675.1 Gastrolobium villosum | reverse complement strand
CCTTTTTCTTAATTTTGTTTGAGCTATTATCTGATATAAGCAACTCACCATTTCTCATAAATGCACAGTTTCAAAAATTCTCTCTATTTTTAATCTGGTTTCCTTTTACACACAAATTTTTTAAAATTGCTCTCTCTCTCTCTCTTTACCAAGGAACTCCTTATGAAATAAATAAAAAATCATTATTTTTTCTTCTTGTTTGTTATTACAAGTGGAAGACACATTATTAGCATCTGCTATGTTACAGATTGGTGTGATGGAGCTTGAAGATGGTGACACATGCTGAGTTGTGCTTGACTGAAGATTTATGTTGTCAAACTTATAGAGGCCACTAGAGTCAAGAGTGCCTTCAAGTAAAACCTTGTGTGACTCCTGGGATTTAACAAGACAAAAAGTAGGATGAAATTCAAAGTAGACAGAATTATCTTGTGCAAATTGACTAACACTAACAAGATTTTTCATAATAGAAGGCACAAGCAAGAGATTTTTCAGGAGTAGATGTGTGTGAGGATCGAGTGGGGAAGGAAAAAGAGAGGAACCAACTGCTGCAACAGGCAAACCTTGTCCATTTCCTATCATAATCTGGTCTGTACCACTGAGTTGCTGGCTTTGAATTAAATTTGAGGGATTGGATGTAACATGATGTGTAGCTCCTGAGTCTGGATACCATTCCAAAGCAGATGGAGCTGCATATGCTGAGGTCTAATATACTAAAGAGAACGACCTTGTTGAGGCATGTTACTCATCTGAGCTTGAGGGAACATCTGTGATGCATTAGCAGGAGGTGGAAGAGTAGGAACAAAATTGTCATCATATCGGTACCAACATGTATGGACATCATGACCAAATTTGTAGCACAATTGACACTGCACATTTGATCGACCTCCATTGTGTCCTCTACCTCTGAAATTACGTCCTCCATAACGTCCTCTACCTCTGTTTGAGAAATATGAACGTCCTGAGTGATCTGAGTTAAGAGAGCCAATTCTCTGTTCCTGATTGTGAGAATTAGCTAAAAGAATATTGTTGTTAACTGCATTATTATCAGTAGAATTCTGTTTCTCTACTTCATTGACATGCTGTGTCAGATTAACAGTTGCTGAATCTGAAAATAGTGTTTCAGATTGTTTAGCAAGGATTTGCTCATGTGTAAGCAACTGTATGCTAAGATCCTCAATAGAATATGGATTTTCACGTCCATGAACAGTAGCAATAAAAGCAACATATTCAGATGGTAAACCTCCAAGGACAATATCAGTTCGTTCTTCATCACTGATTGGACTACCTATTGCTTTGAGTGAATCACAGATACCTTTAATACGGGAGAGAAATTCTTTTGCTGTTTTTGAACCTTTCTTGATTGAGTGCAATTCCGAACGCAAGAGTCTTGACTTGGATTTCATCATACCTTGAAACAGCTTGTGAATCTTGTCCCAAGCTTCATGTGAATATTTCACTCCAAGGATCTCATTTACGATAGATTCAGAGATTGTTGAAAGTAACCATGACAGGAGCATTGAATCCTGAGTTATCCAATCCACATACGCTTGATTCTGTATTCCATTAAGTCGATCTTCTTCAGAATGAAACTGAAGTGGAATTTTTGGATTTACTAGAAAACGATGCATTTGATGAGAAGTAATAATTGGTTCAACGATTTGATTCCAAAACAAATAGTTTTCTTCAGTTAACTTCACTGCAATCTATTGATTGAACAACTGTGGACTTTTGAACTCCATAGCTCGATCCTCTATATTTGACTTTGCTGCTTGTTGAGAAGAATGGAAGAGAACTTGTTGAGAGGAATCTGATGCGGAAGTCATGATGAACAATACTATGAATCAGGCCTTCAGGAAGAAGGCTCTGATACCATAACAAAGTTCAAGGAACTTAGTGAGTGAGTGAGGGAATAAACGAAAGAAAAGAGAGAGAAGAGAGATTCCATAAAGATAAAATGGAAAGTTTGTTTTCTGTATATCTTCAATACACATACCAACAGCTTATATAAAGGCAACTGTAACCATCCTATAACAAACCTATAACAAACTAATAACTAACTAACGTGTATAGGATCAGGTGTAATAATCACACCAACACCAACAGACTTTTAGAGAAGCTACAGCTACTGCAAAGACATGCTAATAGTGCTCAAGTGAATTTGCCATGACTAACTTCACTTAATATTTTGCATATTAATAATTTAAATAAAATAGTAGAATTAAATTTAAGGTATAGGGTACAATTATTGATTTTTTTGTGACATAGAATACAATTCTTAATTATTTAAGACTCGTAAAATAGGAATTACATGTTTCCTGCACGGTTGTAACTGCTCTGAGTTGAGCATTCTATTGATGCAAGAATATCTCAAAAGTTTGCTCTACTGCACCTAATAATGATGTTCAATTGGAAGCTGTTTTTGAACTTGCACAAGGCCACACACATACACCCACCATCTATATATAAGTAATGATGTTCAAATATCATGGTTTATGTAGACTTTAAAAATAGTATCACATTTCCATCGACAACAACATAATTAAAAGTGTATAAAACTCTGGAAACGGAGCAGAGCAATTGCCCTCATTTCTGAAACTCAAGCACAGTGTAGAAATGGTCGACATGAAAGGCTCTGAAACGAGGGAAACCTGAAGAAATGCCTAGTTTCTTGAACTGTTCTTCAGTTCTGTGCTTTCCCTTGGCTCTGTAGATTGTCATCACGAATATGTCACCTTCAAGCAATGCCCTTGTTCTGTGACTGTCATCAGAATGTTCTGGCAACACTGGCTCACAAGCAATTAGTTTGCCTCCCTCAGGTAGTGCCTTGTAACAGTTGTGCATTATTTGCTTGCATTCCTCATCTGTCCATGTTGTTAGCACCCACTGCCAAACAATACGCAAAAGATATTTAACCAAAGTCATTGCAATTTTATTGGCAATCAAAAAGTTATGGTGGGACCGATAATGTTAGGAGATTAGATTATTGAAAAATCCTAGTGGTCATAATCAATCCAATTGAATCAAGAATAATGACTATACTCCTACTTCCTGAGATGACCCCTATGAGAAATATTATGTATAGTTTTTCTCATTATAATAATGAATTAATATAATTATTACACTATATTCATTGAAGAGACTATTTATTTTTATTATAACTATGCATATAAAAAAAGAGCAAGGGTCCGTTTATAATTTTTTTTTATAAATTACATTAAGTATGACCCGTCATATATTCTTAATTGAAGTATGATCGGTAGGGGTGGTAAACGAGCCAGGGGCCTTTCAGGGGCCTTTGGCTCGGCTCGTAAAGGCCTGAGCTCGTTTAATAAAAACTCGTGTTGAAACCAGGCTTGGACTTGGATAAAAGCTCGTTTAATAAAAAGGCCTCAGGCTCTAATTCAGAAGCTCGGCCTTAGAGCCTCCCAGGCTAGCCTAGTATATAAATATTTATTTATATTTTTTATACTACTTGTAATAGCTCTTTATCTCATCAATTTATTTCACCCCATTTTATTGGTTTAACAGACTTTTTGAATGATTTTGTTCTATATTATGCTATTTAGATATATATTGAATTTATGTATATTTATGGAATTACTAGTGTTATTCTATATTATCCTTCATCCTCCTTCACACAAACAAACCCACAAAAACTCATTCGTTCCACTGTGCAATGCTCGTTTGTGTTAATTTATTTTTTATTTTTTTAGCACTTTTTTTATAATGGGCTAAGATAATATAACCTGTTATCTACATTCTCTCACTTTAATTTTTATTTATTTATTGTAGACTTTGTAAATTATTGCTGCAAATTGGAAGCTAAGGTTTCTATCTGGAAATTGATTTTTCGTGGAATTCTGTTCTCTTATTTTTATTCTTTAACATGCTAACAGGCTAAGACAGGCTTCACACAGGCTTTTATTTTTTGTAAATAAACTAAGCCACAGGCCAATATTATATTCGTAACAGGTAACAGGCTAAGGTCAGTCGGACACGTTTAAATACAGGCTTGACCCGTTAAGATCAAAGCTCGGCTCGACTCGGCTCGTTAACACCCCTAATGATCGGTCATATTTAATGTAATTTGTAAGAGTTTGTAAATAAAGAATTTATAAATATAATCTTTCCCTATAAAATCGGGGGAGAACCGGAGTCGTGATAAAATTGTTCCTTCATGACTGAAAGGTCATGGATTCAAATCCAGGAAATAGTCTCTTTGCAATTATGTAAGGATAAGATTACGTACAAGGATTTCCTTCATCCCACACTCGCTAGTCGGGTTTAACGGAGAGTGGAGTGGTAATCTTTCCCAATAAAAAAATCACTATCTTAATTAAGTTCTCTATCTTTTTTATTTTTCCTCCGGGAAAAGAACTCAACTCAGACAACTTGTGATAGTGAATAGCGAAAAGATGGTTATCAACTGTGTGTGGTGAATAGATAGTTGACTACGTCAAGTTTCTTATGACTTCAAATCTACAATATCTTAAAACAACAATAGTATGTATACACTCTCTTCACAATTTTCTTAAAAAAAATTTCTTAAAACGTGTGTTTTTCATTTTTATTATTAAAAATATAAAAGTAACAGCACTAAAATAATATTAAAAAAATAACCTTAGGCGACGGTAGTTCAGTTGGCATCATGAAACTGAGCAGGTAGGACGAGAGATCTTCCTCAATATCATTTTTACCAGGAATTTAAAATCTTAATTCAAAATCCGTCCCTAAGTCGCCACGTGATAAATCAATTAGAATATTTTAAAAATAAAATAAAAAATAACCTTCGGAATCCGTCGTGGCCAATCAGAGTTTGCTTTCACGAGATAAGCGTTCATAAAAACAAGAGGACAAACTACAGCCTAAACCAGCTGTAGCGTATTCCACATTAAGTAAGCGATTAGATACAATTTTGTTACGGAGCCGTGTGGTGAGCACAGATCGACCTATCTTTTCGCCTTTTACTAAAAAAAGATACAATTTTGTTTTTTCCAAACCGTGAATGCCCGAGTTTTATTATCAACCCAAAGGAGAAAAAATAAAATAACAATCAAATACACAGATGAGTACGAAAAGAGTATTTTGGGGAAATGAAGTGACGCACCTTCATGAAGATAGCATCACCTGGGGGAATATATTTGAACATGTCACCACCCACATGGGTTACACCTACAAATTAGATAATTCACAAGTGACATCTTAACCTCCCCAAACAATAGCAAATAAAGAGTTCTTATACTAATGAAATATTGGTTAAATTTCAGAATTTAACCCGTTCAAGATCGATAAAAAAAAAAATCAAATCTTTTTCTCACATTGTTGAAAAAAATTATCTCATAAAAAATATAATTATATATTATAAATAAAACATAATTATAATATTAAAATTATTTTATTCTTTTATCTTCTACATAATTGGACTGATACAGCAAAAATAAAATAAAAAAATTTACTTTCACCAAAAAAATAAAATAATAATTTACTATTATAATTATATATTATCCGTATTATATAAAAAAAAATTGTAAGAAATAATTTATTTTCAGCAACATAAATAAATGGGAAAAGTGTTTATCCTTTAAAATGATATAATTTATATCTTTTCACTCTCACAAAGATGTGAAACCGATACCTTTATTTTTTTGTCAACTCTCTCCTCCTTTATCTATCTCTTCATCTCTCTTAAAATGACACAACTTTACATCCTTTAAAATGACATACATTTTATCCTAAATAAATATGTAACTCAAAAAAAATTCAAACACGAAATCAAATTATTCTCGTATCTCAAAAAAAAAAAAAAATGCAAATAAATCAATATATGGCTTACTTCCTTACTTACCTGGAATTTGTGGTGCTTTGGCCACTACTTCTGGTAGGTCAAAGTTGATCCCTTCTTTGACGGAGGGGTGTTTCTGCAAGATCATACGGAGGCAGTCACCGCCGCTGCCACCAACGTCCACCAGCTTCTCAACACCTTGAAAGCCATCATAGCCCTCCAACATGGCCCTCATGAAAGGTACTGATACACCTGACATGGCCTTCACCATTAACTCGTTCATCTCAGGTTGCTTAAGGTAGTACCCGTACGCTGCTTCTCCATTGGCCCTTTCGAAGGGCTCCCTCGTTGGGTCCACCACTGCCTCGTGTACCAACGGCCATGCTCTCATCAACGCATCCTGCACACACGTCTTTCCCTAATAACTAATAGGCCAATTATTTTCTCCTTATAAAAAGAGAAATTTTTTCTTCTATTACTAATAATTTATGGTACAAGTGATTCCACCTAATTTTTTTTTTCCATTATTTTACAAATTTCATTTATGTCATAAGTAGGAAAAATATTTTTCCACTTTAAAAAGGAAAAAAAGTTTTCCTAAATAATATTGGCTAATATATAGTATTGTACTATTCCTCACTTGCGTGTCCTATTTTTATTCTAAGATCTATGATAAGTCAGGGAATGCTTATTGGATAAGCATTCACTTTAGTTACAACTTACATTTGGTTTTAGAAGTTTATTTTGAGTGTCATTAGTCATGACTAGTTACTACTTTCTTTCTTCTTCTTCTTTTTTTACAGTCACAAACTTGGTATCATTCTACACACTTGTTATATCTAAATTATCATCTCCAACATTCAAACAATCTAAAAATTCAAAGCTCTCTTATCTTTGATTTTTAATAAAAGCATATTTTAGTCTCACTATTAATTTTTCTTTTTAACCACATATTACTCTCACTTTTACTAACCTCCCCTTAATAAGATAATAGGACACTCTTTTGACAAATTATAATAATATTTTATCAATTTAATTCTATTTCTAATATTTTTTATATTCGTTACATTAAAATTTGAACTAATGACTTATGAAACCAAAATTAAACTTATGACCACATCAAATTAGATAAGTCTCTCACTACTAGTTTATTTTGATATTTCACTCTAAAGTAATATTAATGTCATTTTTATCCCATATTAATTACAAATCAGAGTTTCCTAAAACTTACATGAAGGTAAGATCATAAAAAAAATATTAATAAATGTGATTTTAATTTATTATTTGGTTTTATAAGAGTTACGTTGTAGTAGGAAGAATGATTATGTAATGTTATAGAGATTCATTTTGCGTGGCAGAATTTTTATTTTTTTTTGTTACAGGCCCCCACAAAATGTTGTGAGTGTAGGAAAGTTTTTCTAGTCATGTTAAATGATAGATGATATACACGTTACTATTATTATTGAATTTATGAGCTGACCTGGTGGTGTTGGAGCACGTAAGGAGCGTAGGATAGGCCTTGGTCATCGGTGACGAGCGTTTTGCCAACGTCGGTGAGTGAGTACTTCCTTTCGCCGCCGTCGAGGTGCTCCTCGAAGACGCCGTAACTGGCGAGCATGCGGAGGACGCGCTGGAGGTTCTCGGCGTCGCCGTTACCGGCGGGAAGGACGCGTTTAAAGATCTGGGCGGCGGAGAGTGGGGCGTTGGAGCCGCCTTGCCAGATGGCGTCGGCGACGTTGAGCCGTACGACGGCGTTTAGGGACATTGGAACGCTTATCATATTCGCAAGTTCCAAAATTGCCAACCTCGCTTGCTTTCTCGACTCTGTTCCCTCCTCCATCTTCATCCACCGTTTGATTTGGTTTTTGTTGGCTTTCGAGTTTTGAACCTAAGCGAAAACAAAGATGTGTGACATTTATAGTACCATGCTATGACTAGTCAGCGAGTGCAAAAGGCAAATGTTAAATTACTTTTCCTGAAGAACCAAGAAAGTTACGTGAATTTGTTGTGTTCCTTCACGTGGGAGTGGGAAAAAAATAGATCCTTCGTAATTATTGGGGGGAAATTCTATCTTTTATTTGTCTGCTCATAAATATTTGCAAATTTTAATAGGGATCACTTGTTTGTTGTATATGAAAATTAGAATCTCATGTGAAATTTTAAGATTCATTCCCCTACTCGATTTACTACGGGTTATAATTTCGATTGCTGGGGTAGTATTTGAGTCAACAGCTACATAAATGTTTTCAATATAAATATGATTTAAATATTTAATTTTTGTCAAAAAATTTATATATTAATAGGATGACATCATATTACATGAATAATTCGTTAATTTTTGTTAAATATTAAAATAAATTTAAATTAATAAATTAAAATGAGATAAATGAAAATAAATATATAAATGGATGGACACAAATATAATAAAAAAATATTATGAATTTAAACGAGCAAGAAAAATTCATATCCTATTTAAATTTGGCTTTAATGTTTCTAAAGTGAACGTAGATAAGTTATCTACATTCGCTACTAAAACGAAATCGTTTTGGTTGAAAAATTAAAAAATTATAATAAAAAGATTATTACAACCCTGAAAGCAATTATAATTATTAAAACATCTTGATTTCCGTCTCAAAATAATATCATTTTGAATTCAATGTAGATAAGTTATCTAATGTATAAAAAGCAAACCCTTTAAATTTATGGATTTAATGTTTCTAAAGTGAATATAGATAAATTATCTATCCAAAACGATGTCTTTTTGAATTGAAAAATTAAAAAATTGAAATGAAAAAGACTATATAATCCTAAAATAAATTATAACTACAAAAATACCTTGATTTCCACCTCAAAACGACGTCATTTTAGGCTCACTGTAAATAAGTTATCTATATTGATGGTAGAAAAAGAGAACCCTAAATTTATATGATATTCAAATTGTGCTAACGTGTTACAAAATTTCCACGATAAAATCATGTGCACGTGAAGAGAACATAGGTGGCGATATCATACATGTACTGTAGGGGTGTTCATAAACAGATCCAAACCGATTCAAACCGCAAAAACCGAACCGAATAACCGAAAACCGAAATAACCGAAAACCGAACAAACCGAAAAAAATTACTCGATTGGATCGGTTTTCGATTTTGATGTTGAAAACCGATCCAATCCAAACCGAACCAAACTTTTTTTTACCAAATTATATCTATCCCAAATAATAGCCGGCCCAAAATTTTAAACTCACCCGTGCGTTAGCCCATTAGTTTTTTTTTTGTATATAGCCCATTAGTTTTAAACCCACTCAAAGTTCTAAACCTAATTTATCCAAACTCACCAGTGGCATCTGCGTCTTGCCATCCTCTCAGTCTCTCACTCTTCTCAGTCACTCACGCTCTGGCACCAATAGCATATCTCTTTCTTCTCAAAAATCAACGTTTGTCTCTTCCGTTAAACATATAACAAAGGTACTGTAACACTTGATTTTATTTGCATCAAGGGCATGATAAAGGTATATCAAAGCAGATTTCTAAATTTCTTCCCGTTATTCGTGTGATGAAGCAATAGTATTTTCCTTCATTTTTCGTTGGTTTCAAACAATCGCTTTTTATTCTGTATGGCTGTGACATAACATTTTTGAGACTGGAAAATAATTATTGGATAATATTTCTTTAACTTATGTTGTTCTCATGCTTGTGTCTTGAATATTGTTGAAGACCGGAAAAGAGCAGAGGTTTATATTGTTGATTTGTTTTGTGATGCAGGATATGGGTTTCAGGATCTCTGATCAGTGTTGGATTGTTGTTTCTTTGTCCAGAACATATTCACAATCTACAACTCTTTAGTGTGTGCCATTTTTTTTTTGTTATTTTGTAACAGTTATTTTTATTTTGATCACTTTGGTTATTGCTGAGTTGAGTTTTGTCAAGTTTTAAGTGTTTGTTTATGCTTGTCTGCTACCATTTGTATGTATTAAGTTGTTTCTTACAAAAGTTGGTTGATTCTGCTGTAAGCACTGCATTTCTTTTGTATGTTGTACTGTCATGAAAAGATAATGCATATACTTGATGGCTTCTTTGCTAGAAACATGAAGAAAGATACTACTGAATGTCATTGGTATATTCACTATTCTGATCAACGTGTAGATCTTATGATGATGTTAGATGATTAATTTTGGGACAAACTCTGGTCTCTTTGAGCCTTTAACTGATGTACAAGACATGTGAACCAATTCTGATCAACGTTTGAAATGTTTTGAAACATCGTCATTTTTTCTGAAAATAATTCTTTTAAGTTTTGTTTTTTTGGCTTTTCAAAAAACCGAAAACCGATCCAATCCAAATCGAAAAAAATTGGATCGGATTGGATCGGATTTGAAAAAAAATTCAAACCGATCGGATGATGTAATGACCGAAGCGAAGGAATTGGATCAGATGGTTTTTTGCTTCAAAACCGATCCAATCCAGACCGCGAACACCCCTAATGTACTGTGATATTGTGGAATCCGGAATTGTGTCTAGTGTTGTGTAGTCACCCACCCGTAGGGAAAGGATTTGCATATTTTTTTTTAATACCAACCTTAATTATTTTTCTGAAGTGAGTAAATTTTTCAAATATTTTCACAAATTTTGAAAATTTAAATTGGTTATAAGACTATTCTCAAATACAATGAAGCATTAAGATTTTTTCATGACCCTCCGAAAATGAGAACCGAATTCTTTCTCCACCCACTCACCTCCGTCACACCAACTAAACCGCCAGGGTTTGGATTTGGGAACAGTGACCATTTTACCTGACAAAAAAATTTACCAGATTGCCACGCCAAGAATAAATTTTGCCAAAATGACATGCGGCATATTTCGCTATAATGTGTAGCGAAATATGTTTGCGAATAAGTCGCTACACAGTGTAACGAAATATGCCATGTCAAGCTGCACAATCAACAAAAATGACATGTGTCAAGCAGACAGAACTCAAGCATAATTCGCTTCATTGTGTAGCGAATTATGCTTGAGTTCTGCTGCTTGACAAGTGTCATTTTTGCTGACTGTGCATCCTGAAATGACATATTTCGCTACAGTGAATTATTTGCAAACATATTCCGCTACACAGTGTAACGAGATATTCCGCGTGACATTTTGACAAATTTAATGTTAACATGATTTTTGCCAAATGTGGCAAAATGGTCACCCTTCCTTGGATTTGCATATCCTATTCTGAAATCGATAGAGTTATCCGAGAATCTGTTGAACTAATTAGAATATCCCATCATTTATTAATGCTTTATTTCTCGTTCTATTGACTTCCTTTCTCAATTGCTCAGTGATAGCGGATTGTTCTCTTCTACTTTTATTACCTGTTTTTTGAAAATATTTTATCAGTTCATCGTTTCGCAGTTAATTTGATTCGGAGTGAATATAGAATTAAGGCTTCAAACCTCTCCAAAAACTAATAGTAGAAAAGATCAAACACATCTTCTCACTTCCATCTATTCAGCTCCCATACGTCAAATGATTATTATCAGTGTTTTTAAAACCTTTAATTTTCCTATGGAATCTATATCCTCCTCGAAAACAAGCACGAATCCTCCAGCGTAGACTTGTGCTGGTTAAGGTTCGCTGGGCCTATGATATTTTGGGATTTAGAAAAAAAAATGCAGCTTAATTTAAAAAATTTATCCTTTTATCATGAATTTTATTAAATGCTCTTATTTATTTATTTTATTTTTGTCAAAATCTCAAATGATTTTATGTAGGATTGCAGACGATAATTTTATACCGGTTAAAAAAAAGGTTAATCCATATTTCTTTTAACAAAAATCCAAGTTTATCTTGTTCTATTTTTTTTAATTTTGTGCATTAAAAGCAAAAATTATTAAAATAAATAAATTAACCTCAAATCGAAGACCCAATCCCAAAATCAGATGCGAGGACCTTAACCCACAACAAACAAAACCAAAAATTGACTAAGCTTTCATTCCCAGGCCCAAAAGGCCGAGACCTCATTATTCCGACAACTCTTGAACAACTTGATCTGTATTATAAAATAAAATCACTCACTTCTATTCAAATGTAGCAAAAAAGAAAACTATACAGCAAAAACAAAAGTGTTGAAAAGCAACAAAAACTTTCAGAAATTTGCATCAATAGTGCACCAAATATAGAATAAAATAACTTCATCATCAAAGTCATTATATTTCCAAACTAATTGAAGGTCTTTAAAATCATCTTCATCCCAAATTTATTGAATCCACAACTAATAAATCCAAATAAATGGATTTGTTAGAGAATAATATAACCATTAAAAGGCCATTACTTAACATCTTAAAATTTTGGGTTGAATTGATTATTTACATGGTATCAAAGTTTAAGTTTCAGTGACTACAAGCTAACAGGTTCGATCCTCATCACTTCCCATTTGTGAAATTAATTAAGCACAAGGTAAACCAAAAATTGGGTCTATGCAATAATTCAAGCTTCAAACCCAAAGGGCTCTTGCGTGAGGGGGTGTGTTAAAAAATAATATAACCATTAAAAAGACCGTCATCTAACACCTTAAAATTCTGGATTCAATTGAAAAATAATAATATAAACAAAGGGTTTGCTTTTTCTGCAGTTAGTGCAGATAAATTATCTACAGTAAATCCAATACGACGTCGTTTTGAGGCGAAAATCATGGTGTTTTTGTAATTTTATTTATTTCAGGGTCATAATAGTCTTTATATTTATAGTTTTTTAAGATTTCAATACCAAAACAACGTCGTTTTAAAAATAAATGCAGATAATTTATCTGCATTCACTGCAGAAATATTTTTCCCATAAATAAAATAAAAGATACAAATACAAAAAAATAAATAAATAGATAGATAGCGAAATGAATAAGTGGAAGAATCTACCTCTACTCCAGCAAACTTGACAAAGAATTTCTTCCCTCCTTTTAACTACGTACAGTGCCAAACTCTCTCCCTGTTCTTCCTTCGCAAGCAAGAACGAAATCAGTCAAAAATGACCCTCAATTTTTGCTCCTTCTTCTTCCTCCTTCCTTATTATATATTGCTATATCTGTTTCTTTCTCAGTTTCTCAATTCTCCCACAACCCCAGTGAATTTTGCCATTTGGTCACACTCGGCACATAAAGACCACAAAAGTCTAATCACCTCACAAAGGGCTTTTATTTTCTCTTGTCACATCCCCATATTTTCAATATTTTAGAATTTTATTTTATTGTATTCATTTTTGACTTGGATGGAGGCATGAAGTAGGACATTCCTTTCTCGTGCTCTTGCTTCTCTCTTTCTCTTAAAAAAAAAACTGATTACTCGTCCCTCTCTTTTTTTATCATCAATATTATTTTTGCACTTTTTTCTTTTCATTTTATAATTTCTTATTATTAATTTTGAGATTGATCTGAGGTGAATTATGAACTTTGGACCTAAAGATAAGTCAAATAGGCTCTTAATGTCATATCCTCTTCGCATAATTTGCAATTTAATTGAGTTTAAAGTATTATTCCCATTTTGTTTCTATTATAATGTATAAGTTTTATTTAGAAAATTAATTAACTAGATAAAATTGAAAATAAAATATAATAATTGGTCGGATTAAAATAGACAGCAAGTCTTTATTTGCCTTCCATGCGTATCAAAAACAGGTGTGCCAATTTTTTATATGATTGGCTATATAATTTGAATATGATATCAAAAATTGATGTTTAGATTTTTATTTTTAACAATTTGTTTCGTGTTAGTGTCATAAAAAATTAATATAAAAAATTTGTGTCATCCGCAAACGTCACGCCTTACTTTTCTTTCACATTATTTATGTCATGGCATAAGTAAAAGGATTTATCATCTATAATTTAACATGATTAGAAAAATTTTCCTACACTCATAACATTTTGTGGGGCCCATAGCAAAAAATAAAATAAAATTCTGGCACGCAAAACGAATCTCTATAACATAACACAAACACCTTTCCTACAACATAACTCTTATAAAACCCTAAGTAAAATCAACATTTGTTATTTATTTTGTGTAATGTCAACTCATAAGTTCTTTGAGCCTAGTTTAATCAGAATCAAACCCAGGTTCTCTTTACCATCTACTTAGTTTGTGTTTGTCAACTGAGCTACCCATGTTAAATTGTTGATTTTAACTCGCATAAAATGTGATATCTCTAAAGTTTGAGGGAAATGTGAATGTCATGTTACATGACACATCTTGTGTCATGCCATAGACACAAAAATGTGTGGATCCGACCGAAACAAATAAAATAAAGGTTTTTTTTATGGAATTAACACAATCCTAATTATCTTTTTTCATGCGAGTTGGTTCCTCCGGTATCCCCACAAGCTTCGACTTTTTGAGCCAGCTATGAGACTATCTGGAATGCGAGCGGATCAAGGATGAATATATTTAAACCCCTCCCAAAAGTGACATGTTAAAATCGAACTGAGGCCTTTTCTTTTTCACTTACTCAGCTTTTTTACTACCGACTGAGCTACCACCATTTGATATAAAGCTGTGGGTCCCACATTTTGTGTGTATGGCATGACATAAAATGTGTCATATAACATGTTACTCACATTTCCCAAAGTTTAATGCATAAAATAACTTGATCATGTTTTATTTTGATATGAATTTTTATTAGGATCATATTTGCGTTGAATATTTTAATACCAAGTCATTGATGCAGATTACCACACCTAATCAAAATCTTGTATAGAGCATTAATAATGTATAGGGAAAAGTTCAAAAAAATTCTTGTGGTATTGTTTTGAATCACTTTCATCCATATATTTTTTTAATCCTTAACCTCTTGCGATTTTTTTCCATCCACACCCCTTCTTAACACTCTTAGAAACACTCTTAGAAAATTAATTAAGTACAAGAGGATAGAATAAATATACTTAGTTAATTTTCTAAGAGTGTTAAGGAGGGGTGTGGATGGAAAAAATCACAGGAGATTAAGTGATTAAAAAAAGCATATGGATGCAAATGATTCAAAGTAATACCACAAGGTTTTTTTTTCCAACTTTTCCCCCTAATTTATATAAGCAGCTGTTTGGTATGCAGATTTTGCTTGAAATCCTGAGAAAGTGGGATAGGGGAAATAGTTTCCAAAGTTTGGTATGAGGAAAAGTAAAAATATTTATAGGAAACTTTTTCCCCCATTTTTTCATTTTACACTACATATTCCTAGAAGAAAATACCATCTCACCCATGGTATTTTCTCCCCCACCGCATGGGAAAGGAGTTTTAGTTTTGTCAGACGAAAATGCCCTGAGACCTATGGGAACGACATGAAACTCTATTTCTAACTACCACCTCATTTTTGAAAAATTATTTGTTCATGTATAATATTAAGTGTCAGTTAATTTAATTAATAAAAAAGAACATTATGGTAATTTGACTATTAAGGGAAGTTTTATAAAGAAGTAACTGGTGACAGGTTTAGTTACGTTCAGAGAAAGGAGGTTTTCTAATAAAAGGGGTCTGCAGAAACCATCTCCATCATTGTATGCCCAGAAAGGTTGTATCCAATCACTGTCAAAGAAGATACAAGGATAGAAGAGGATCAAGACTCTGAGAAACGACATTCCACCATTTAAAGTTCTTCCGCATTAATGGATAAAGGTATGTTTATGTGAAACTCATGAATCCTAAAGATCCTCTGTCATGTTCTTGAATGAGCATTGTTGAACATGAATTACTGATGAAATGCTAACATGTGGTATTAGAGCATGTGCTTAAGAATTTATATTTTTCCATATATAATTATGAATGGGTTCTTGATTTTTAAAAGTTAGGGTTTCTAAAATTTATGTCTTTTCCTAATGATTTTATACAAAACCCATGATTTCCAAATTACCGATTTGTAAAATCTTATCATTGGAATTCGATTTATATATATGTGTATATATGATGAGACTGTACGAAATGCATCGTAGAATGATTATATATATGAAATTGCCATTCTCAGTTTTTGCATTCACGTTTGGTTTTGAATAGATATATATATATATAAAAGAATATATGTGACACTGATATATATGAAAGTTCATATTCACGTGGTACAAATTGGAAAACCGAATTAGAATGTCACTGTCACGTAATGCTTTTCCAATTCATTGATATTGTAAAGGGTTTTATATTTCTCATGTTAAATGAGAATTGAAATCTCATATTGTAGAGATAAAAAGCATGTGGGACCCATGTGTTAGAAAAAAATTAGATGTAGGACCCATATCTGCACGGAAATCGAAGGGTGTGTAGGAAAGTTTGAATTCTCATGTTAAATGAGAAATATAAAACCCTATTGTAAAAGCATGATAACCTTTATGTCAATGTCACGGTTTTCTTATTACAAATCATTGATATTTTATGGAATGATAGCTATATATATAAAGAACTTCCGTGTTACAATTGGATATTGATAGCTATTTTCAAGGGGTATGCATAAAAGCCAGAAATCATTTTTTTTCAAGTGTTAATTGCACTTGAATCTTGGGTATACCTTTACGGTTTTCATATTGATTTAAATGATTATGTGATGTGGTTGGATTAAAATTGAATGTGAAAATTTAATCCTATTATTGTTTATGAAATATTTTAGTTTTGGAATTAAATTATGGTAGATTTGTTAGTCACCAAAGTGTGGGGATCTTGAAGAATTGTTTTAATTTCAAATATTATGAATTTTATTTCAATTACCATGACCGTGATGCTATGAATAGTATGAAATAATTGTTCATGTTGTGGTATATTGAAGTTCATTATTATAGGATAGTTAGGGATCAACCCAAAGGATGATTATTTGTTTTATAAAATGAACATGAATGTTGGTATTGTTGGTATACTTTCTTGCATTTGGACATCCAAAGATGACAAATATTTTTTATAGGGGTATGCATCATTGTCAAATTATGTGAAATTTTTATAGCATCATTATGGTTAATGGGTATGTTAATGGATCCCCAAAGGTGAACATTAATATGCATTGAAGTTAGTATATTTGAATCTGTGAAGTATGTTAGTATGTGATATGTATGACTCAAAACATTAATGTTTTAAATATTATTCCTTACAGTACCTGTTGTCACACATTCCATGTTCTCAACTGTTGCAGTTTTTAATGGGCTGAACTTCTTTGAATGGAAAGAGCAAATCCAATTTTACCTTGGGGTAATGGATATGGATATGGTCTCAAAGAAGAGGAACCTGGTGCTATTGCTCCTGAAAGCACTGAGGATGAAAGGAACCATTTTAAGAACTGGGAAAGAAGTTTGATGTACATGAAAATGAGCATTCCAAGCAACATTAATTCAGCTCTTCCACAAACTGAAAGTGCCATAGAAATAATGAAACTTGTGGAAGAACGCTCCCGAACTGCTGATAAGTCTCTTGCTGGGACACTTATGAGTACACTGACTACCATTAAATTTGATGGTTCGCGTACTATGCATGAGCATGTTATTGATATGACAAGCATTGCAGCAAAATTGAAATCATTGGGAATGGCTGTGGATGAGAATTTCCTGGTGCAGTTCGTATTGAACTCATTACCGTCTGAGTATGGTCCTTTCCAAATGAACTATAACACCATGAAAGATAAACAAAATGTGCATGAATTGCACAGTATGCTAGTTCAGGAGGAAACCAGACTCAAGAACCAGGGAGCTCATTCCATCAATTATGTAAAACATTAAGGAGTTGAAAAGAATAAAGCTAAGAAGCATGAGAAGAAAGAAGAAGGAGGAGGACCCCTTAAGATTGATGAGGCCTCTTCTTCTAAAATCCGCAAAAAGGAAAGTAATGAAAAGATGAGATGCCATTTCTGTAAAAAGGAAGGACATTTCAAAAAGGATTGCCTGAAACGTAAGGTTTGGTTCGAAAAGAAAGGTAAGCCTAGTGCTTATGTATGTTATGAATCAAACCTGGCTAAAGTTCCTTATAATACTTGGTGGATTGATTCTGGTTGTACTAATCATGTTTCTAATACAATGCAAAGATTCCTTATGACCCAAACCACAAGGCCAAATGAAAAGTTTGTCTTTATGGGCAATAGAGTGAAAGTTCCGGTGGAAGCTGTTGGGACGTACCGTTTGATTCTCGACAGTGGATTTCATTTAGACTTATGTGAAACTTTGTATGTCCCTAGTATATCTAGGAATTTAGTTTCAATTTCCAAACTTGATGTTGCTGGATACTCTTTTAAATTTGGTAGTGGTAGTTTCAGTTTGTACAAGCATAATCATTTGATTGGTAATGGTACTTTATGTGATGGATTGTATAAATTATGTCTTGATAATCTTTATGCTGAAACGTTTATGACTCTGCATCATAATGTTGGTACTAAACGTACCTTAATTAATGAATGTTCTGATTACTTGTGGCACAAACGTTTGGGACACATTTTCAAAGAAAAAATGCAAAGATTGGTGAAGAATGAATCCTTCTGGATTTAGATTTTACTGATTTGAATGTTTGTGTGGATTGTATTAAAGGAAAACAAACAAAACACACAAAGAAAGGAGCCACAAGAAGCACTCGGCTTCTTGAAATTATACACACTGATGTATGTGGTCCGTTTGATGTTAATGCCTTCAATAAAGAAAAATATTTTATCACTTTCATTGATGATTATTCACGTTATGGTTATGTCTATTTGCTGCATGATAAGTCTCAAGCTGCAAATGATTTTGAGATTTATATTAATGAAGTTGAAAGACAATTAGACAGAAAGGTGAAGATTGTCAGGTTTGATAGGGGTGGTGAATATTATTGAATGTATGATGAAAGTGGATAACATCCGGGCTCATTTGCTAAATTTCTGGAAAAGCGTGGTATTTGTGCTCAATACACAATGCCCGGTACACCGCAACAAAATGGTGTATCAGAAAGGCGTAATAGGACCTTACTGGATATGGTTAAGAGTATGTTAAGTAATTCTTCTTTACCTGTTTCATTGTGGACTCATGCTCTAAAAACTGCCATGTACGTATTGAATAGGGTTCCTAGTAAGTCAGTTCCAAAGACTCCTTTTGAACTTTGGACTGGAAGGAAACCTAGTATAAGACACCTGCATGTTTGGGGTTGTCAAGCAGAGATTAGATACTACAATCCGTAAGAAAAGAAACTGGATGTACGGACAATCAATGGTGATTTCATTGGTTATCCAAAAAAATCGAAAGAGTATAGATTTTACTGTCCTTATCATACTACAAGGATTATTGAATCTGGAAATGCAAGGTTTATTGAGAATGGTGAAGTTAGTGGGAGTGAAACACCACGTAAAGTGGATATTCATGAAATGAGAATACAAGTTCCATTGATTGTAGCTCTAGCAAAGTTGTTGTTCCTTATGCTATTGAACCAATCAATAATAATGAAGGACGAGTTGATAATCTCACTACTCATGAAGAGATCATTGTTGATGAACCGAATGAACCCATAGTAGAAGAACCACAACAAATAGTATTAAGAAGATCTCAAAGAGAAAGGAGACCTGCTATTTCTAATGATTATGTGATATATCTACAAGAATCTAATTTTGATATGGGTATTCAGGATCATCCAGTAACGTTTTCACAAGCCATGAATGGAGAAAATGGTGATAAATGGTTAGATGCCATGAAAGATGAGTTAAAATCTATGGAACATAATAAAGTTTGGGATCTATTTAAGTTACCAGAAGGGTGCAAGAGAGTTGGTTGTGAATGGGTCTTTAAGACCAAACGTGACTCTCACAGTAACTTGGAACGTTACAAGGCCAGACTAGATACAAAAGGATTCACTCAAAAAGATGACATTGACTATAAAGAAACTTTTTCACCAGTTTCAAAGAATGAATATTTAAGAATTATTATGGCATTGATGGCTCATCATGATATAGAGTTATACCAAATGGATGTGAAAACTGCTTTTCTAAATGAGAATTTAGATGAAGATGTGTACATGGACCAACCAATGGGGTCCATACAAAAGGGTAAATAGCACATGGTGTGCAAACTTAAGAAGTCAATATACAGATTTAAACAAGCTTCACGAAAATGGTACCTTAAGTTTAATGATACTGTTGTTTCTTTTGTATTTAAAGAAAACATCGTTGATCGATGTATATATCTGAAGATCAGTGGGAGCAAGTTTATCTTGTTGATTCTGTATCTTGATGATATTTTGCTTGCAACTAACAATCTTGGTCTTTTAAATGAGACTAATAAGTTTCTCTCTAGTAACTTCGAAATGAAAGATATAAGTGAGGCAGCTTATGTGATAGGAATATAAATATTCCGTGATAGATCACAAGGATTGTTAGGTTTGTCTCAGAAAGCATACATTAATAGAGTTCTAGAGAGATTCAGAATGGAAAACTGCTCATCATCTCCAGTTTCAATTCAGAAAGGAGATAAATTTAGTCTCATGCAATGTCCTAAAAGTGAGTTGGAACGAAAAGAAATGAAAGCAATTTCGTATGCATCATTAGTTGGGAGCTTAATGTATGCTCAGACTTGTACGAGACCAAATATTAGCTTTGCAGTTTGGATGTTGGGTAGATACCAAAGTAATCCCAGTATGGATCATTGGAAAACTGCAAAGAAAGTTCTGAGATATTTGCAAGGAACTAAAGGTCACATGCTTACTTATAGAAGGTCTAACAACCTTGAAGTGATTGGATGTGTAGACACAAGAAAGTCTACATGTGGTTACCTGTATCTTTTAGCTGAAGGAGCTATATCATGAAAAAGTGTGAAGCAGACTGTAATAGCTGCGTTCACTATGGAAGCTGAATTTGGGGCATGCTTTGAAGCCACGGTTCAGGCTAACTGGCTACAAAACTTTATTTCAAGGCTTGGATTGGTCGAAAACATTGAAAAGCTGCTGAAAATTTATTGTGATAATTCTGCAACAGTTTTCTTTTCTAAAAACGACCAATATTCCAATGGTGCTAAACATATGGAATTGAAATACTTTGTCGTTAAAGAAGAGGTTCAGAAACATAGAGTGTCTATTGAGCATATTAGCACTGATCTTATGATAGTTGATCCCTTGACGAAGGGATTACTGCCCAAGACATTTACTGGTCATGCATGTAGAATGGGCATTATGTCAGCTAGTGAATGATGATATTTATTGTTACGTATTAAATGTTGACACTCTGAGCTCATTGATGAATATATGTTTATGATATTGTTATGTTTTCAATTTGTATGCATGCAAGTATATGTGATGATATTGAAAATATTTATGGTACGTAATGAAGACATTATTGTTGGACATAATGTGTAGTTCCTATTAAAGTATCATGTTAGGAAGAAATGTCAATATAGTGGTACACCATGACTCATGTTGATTTTATTTCTAATAATCAATTAAGATGAGGTCAATGTATGGAACCTTTAGCCTAGTAAATGCGCATTATAATGAATGTTGATTAAATCATGAAGGGACACCTCATGACATGAGCCAAGTGGGAGAATGTAAAATTATTTGTCTTATGTATAATATTAAGTGACAGCTGATTTAATTAATAAAAAAGGGCATTATGGTAATTTGACTATTAAGGGAAGATTTATAAAAAAAGTAACTGGTGACAGGTTCAGTTACGTTCAGAGAAAGTAAGTTTTCTGATAACAAAAACCATCCCATCATTGTGTGCCCAGAAAGGTTGTATCCAATCACTAGAAGATACAAGGATAGAAGAGGGTCAAGACTCTGAGAAAAAGGCATTCCACCATTTAAAGTTCTTCCGCATTAATGGATAAATGTATGTTTATGTGAAACTCATGAATTCTAAAGATCCTCTGTCATGTTTTTGAATGAGCATTGTTGAACATGAATTAATGATAAAATGCTAACAATATTGTCTTATGCTTATTCCTTTCCACGGTGTGGCGTGACATGGATCACGATGCTAACAGCTTGTCTCTGGCAAATAAACACCCTCTTCTTCTGCCCTTGTTTCCCTTTTTCAGCAATTTCCTTGACACCTTATGCCTTCTTCTATGCATTTGAAGGTTTTGGTCTCTCTGAAAACCATGGTTGCAGATCTCACACACACACCTATTAAATTCCAATAAGGTCTTGGGTGAGAGGGACACAACCTTAACACCTGGGTCTGCATATATAAAGGAGATCATAAATAAAAGTTTGAAACTTAAGAAAAATCCGAGCCCAAGTAAAAAAAGAAAAAAAAAAAGGAATTTTTTTTTGGGTAGGATGTTGTAACAATCAAGTAATGTTATTACAAATCAATTTCACCATTAGATCGATTATGTTAAATCCAACGGTTATATTTATTTTCATCTTTGTGTGGTTACAATTCTCCATATTTAATGCTTGGGAAATCATAACCACAAAGGTGAAAATAAATATAAAATATTAAATATGAGGAATCATAACCATACAAAGTTGAAAATAAGTATAACCGTTGGATAAACATAATTTATCGATCTAATGGTAAAATTGATTGGTAATAACATTAATAATCATACTAATTGGTTGGTACTATATCTTTCTCATTTTTTTTTTTGGCTAGTCTTCTTTTTCTTTTGTTAACTGCTCCATTTTCTGATAACGCAAAGGGGCATAAAAAGAAGGAGATTATTTACTGTGAAGTGGGACTATCATTTTTTAGATGCGTCCCTTAGTGTAAATAGGAGGATAAAATTGGAAAAAAAAATAATATGGATAAAAAATAAAAGAAAAAATTAATATTGTGAGAGAAAACACCAAAAGATTCAGTTATCCTAGACCATATAAAATATTCCCAAAAGAAGATGGAAGATGGTGGTGCATCACAAGAGTGAGAAAAAATAGAAAAAATTATTGCTTTATGTAAAATCGTGGATAATTTTATAATTTCAATCTAAATTTCTAATAATATTTTATAATAAATCAAATATTTCTGTAAAAATTTTGTCAAACCAAATAATTTTTTAATAATATTTTTGAAAAAAAAATATTTTCACCATATTTTCAAAAATAATAATTTCTGAGTAAAAAAAATTATTCTGTGCCAAACGCCCTGATATTAAATATTTATTCATATAAACCTGATCCTTGGTCCAACTATGTCAATTTTCCTAGGAGAGATCGAAGTAGAAGAAGGATGAGCAAAACAGCGCTTTCACCAGCAAACCATTGGCAACAACCCACAACGCAATCACACAGTAACAGGTTCATCCCTACTAGCCCAATTCAATTCCTTCCATTCCACAAGGGAAGGCACAGTCAGAAGCACAAGCTTCCAGTTCTGTGTTTTTCAGCAAACCCATCATCACAACCACCGTTGGTGGTGGTTGGATCCGCCAATGCAGACATCTACGTGGAGATCGAGCGGTTGCCGATGGAGGGTGAGACGGTGATAGCCAAGACCGGCCAGACCCTCGCCGGCGGGAAGGGTGCCAACCAGGCTGTGTGTGGTGCCAAGCTTTCATACCCAACCTACTTTGTGGGTCAAGTTGGGGATGATGCTAATGGGAAGCTCATAGTAGATGCTCTTAAGAATGGTGGGGTTTGTGTTGATAGTGTCAATGTTGTTGGGTCTGTTCCATCTGGGCATGCTGTGGTGATGCTTCAGTCTGATGGGCAGAACTCCATCATCGTTGTTGGAGGTACCAACATGAGTTCTTGGCCTCACACTTTGCCTCATGAGAATTTGGAG
Source organism: Gastrolobium villosum (assembly GCA_032173675.1). NCBI lineage: Eukaryota > Viridiplantae > Streptophyta > Magnoliopsida > Fabales > Fabaceae > Gastrolobium > Gastrolobium villosum. The sequence goes on along the minus strand of JAVKPL010009038.1, from coordinate 11,707 downwards.
CTTGTGAGCTCTGCTGGGATCGTTTTGTTACAGAGGGAGATACCTGACTCTGTCAATGTTCAAGTAGCAAAGGTTGGGCTTTTACAATTATATATATATATATATATATATATATATATATATATATATATATATATATATATATATATATTTTGAAATGATGATATCTTTCTTCATTTAGCATTGACTCTTGAGCATTGCTTTCAAGTCCTAATTTGGCATTCATGTGGGTAGATGTTAAGAATCCCCATAGTTTAGAAAGTTTAAGGTGATTGCAATGTCAAGGATTTTTTTTTTTGGAGTGCTAAAAATGATTTAAAGTTTTAAACTAAGTGTGAATGACATTGCCACAATTTGACCCCAGATATGACTGACGCTCTAAACTCCAACTATGTATGTTTACATATCCTGTTCCAAGTCAGGATAAAGGAGGAGGGTTGCGTCATGCCTAGTGAGCCGATTGTTAAAAAGAGCTACATTTTTGCGATGAACCGATATGATATTTCATTAGAGCGTTCTCTTCTTAGCAACGTGTTACATTAGCACCCCGGTGTAGCAAAAACTGAGCACAGTGGTCCTTTCACCAAGATAGGTGGGTGTTTTGGGGGCGGTGTAAGGAAGCTAGCCTCGAGCCATCATTCCCAAGTGATGCGACACATCAGTGCTAGTATGTGGTGAGAAGTAAGCAAGGGTCCTCACACTTTCATGGGCTAGTGTGTAGGGCAAGAAAGCTCATCCAGGGGGTAGGGACTCACTTGGATATTTGAAACATAAGAACTTTAATAGGTAAGTTGAGGGAGTTAGCAGATAATCTAATAAACATCTCAATCTTCAGAGCAATCCCTACTGGAATTCTAAAGAATAGAAGAAGCAGAGATAAACAAGCTTGAGTCAGCATTATTTGACTCCTTAATGAGAAAAAAGGGTGCCTTTCCAATTAACCTTTTGGTCAGAGATCTTTTGAATAATTGAATCACAGGGTCGAGGGTTCCAAAATGAACCTTCAGGATCCCCCTAGGAGACCCCTTGATAAAGTAAAAGGCCATTTGGACCTAGATTATTTGTTAACTGGTGGCAGTGTTATCAATAAATTTGTACTATGTATGCTTCAGATATCAATGCCAGAACATTGGTTAGCTGGTCATTTTCTTATGTTGTTTGATTGTAATCTAGTGGAGATACTTATTTGTTAAGTACCTTGTCCTTATGATATTGTTGTCATGGTTCTTGTGAACATGATATGAATATCTTCTCCATCCGTAAGATTCTTAACTAGTCAGATTTTTATTTAGTTTTTCCTTTTCTCTTCTTCCTTTCTTCAAGTTTCTAGTGAGAGATTTTGGTTAAACATTACTTGTTTCCTGGATATTCCATTATGTATTATGCTCTTGCATACAGGCTGCAAAGAGTGCTGGTGTCCCAGTAATATTGGACGCCGGGGGCATGGATGCACCAATTCCGCAAGAATTACTGAATTTTGTTGATATTCTGAGCCCTAATGAAACTGAACTTGGTCGCCTTACAGGAATGCCAACTGAAAGTTTTGAAGAAATTACACAGGCTGCTATAAAATGCCATAAATTGGTGAGTTCAACAAGTACATTAGGGATAGCAATGAAATGCTTTGAACATTATGCTACATTGCTACTTGAATGCCATATTCATTGCTTAAGGATATCTTAAGAATTAACAAATTTTTAAATATAATATTTGAAAATCTTATGTAACTTTGAGATTTTCTGTTTTTAATAATCTTTCAAATTATAGCATGTACATGCATACATAAATGACATCAATAGTGTCAGTGCAGAAAGTGATGACCATCATGTAGATATTCATTTGAGATCCTTCTACCAAATTGTCATATATTCTAATACCACCGGTTATCTGTGTCTCACTTCCTTTCTTTGGTGGCCTTATCTCCTAAACAAGGTTTTGAACTTTTAGTCCTTTATATTGAGGCAAATGGAACTGTTTAATCTTCTTGATGTTTACTACCTGCCTGGGAAAAATATAAAAAAAGGGGGGAGGGGGTGGTTATAATTTTTATTCGCTTCTCTTTTCCTTAAATCCAATTAAATGTACCATAAGGTATTGAAACATGGGGAAAAAAGGCCCTTTATGACCAATAAATTATTGAATTTGCTACTTGTTCTTTTTTTTTCTTCTTTTTATTGTCTCTCTACAACTTGATCGTTAGAATTTATCTTCAAATGTCTTGGTTGAAACCTGAAGGCTGATAGATGAATGATTGCTTTTGTCACCATGCCATTACAAGAGTCTCAGTGTTTCTAGTTATGGTGTTTATTTATATTCCTTAAATTTCAGGGAGTTAAGCAAGTTCTTGTGAAACTTGGGGCAAAAGGATCTGCCCTTTTTGTAGAAGGAGAAGAACCAATTCAGCAACCTGCCATATTTGCTAAAACAGTCATTGATTCAACTGGAGCTGGTGATACTTTTACTGCTGCTTTTGCTGTGGCCTTAGTTGAGGGCAAGTCCAAAAAGGAATGCCTCCGATTTGCTGGTATGTATGGCAGAATGCATTTCCTTTTTCTTCTTGGAATTTGTTCTTCGGAGACATGTGCCTAACTATTCTATGATAATCTTACCACAACAGCTGCTGCAGCTTCTCTTTGTGTTCAAGTGAAGGGAGCCATTCCCAGCATGCCTGATAGGAAATCTGTTCAGGATCTTCTTAATTACTGTTGAGAATACTTCATCAGGTCAATTTTTGCTTAAACACTTTTTCCTTGCTATTCGGAATCAATTTTCTAATGTTCCTGACTGTAAATATTAAATAATGGTCTGCATTCATTCCATTTTCCTGCATGATTCTCAATTACGTAATTGTTATTAAATTTCTTTAGATGCACTCCTTGTATAATTCACATGTCCATTTATTAAAAATTTCTTTAGTCTATTGATCGTGGTTTGTGATCTTAGTTGTTTCAATCAGACACATGAAATGTGCTGCTAGTGCTTGTATAAGAGAATCCTGTTATTTCTTTTTCCTATAATTAATTGTTAGGTACGAATCAGTGAAAATTTTGAATCATAAAATTGGTTTCAATGACTAACAATAGTGCACCTTATGATTGTCAAAGGTCAGGAACAGAGTAACTGTGTATGGCAGAGGGAATGACCCTTGAAAATGGCAACAAGGAAAGCAAAACTTTTGTGAAGGAGCATTTCTGCAAGATGGACTCTTCAGCATAATAATACTTTGTCAATGTAATAAGATTAGGCTACACACTTGGGCTAAATAACAATTTTCATAGCACTGAATCGCCTAATCCTAGCTGATAGCATACTAGCATAGGGGTTTCTATGCCCGGAGCAGTAACTCTTTTACTTTAGTTGTGTTTCTTTTGGGCCATGGACCTCGTTTTGTACCCCAAAAAAATAAAATTTATCATAGTAGAAATTACAGAAAAAGGTTGGTTTGTGGGGTTTAAAATTGATATGCATGCAACTATGTTAAAGAGGAAACTCTTTGTTTCCTTTATTTTCATGAGTAGTATCAGTATTCTCAAGAATTGGTGGTAACTATTTAGTCAAGCGTCTCATTTCCTTCAAATATAAATAAATCTATTTTATATAACATGAGAATAATTTTTCCTTAAAATAAATTAGTTTATATTCGAAGGGGGATACATGGATAAATACTAACCACAAAATGTTAAAGAGGTATTGGTACCCCCACAAAAAGGAATGGCAGAGTCGAGAAACTTCCTTAAAATATTGTACACCTTGTCTGGTTCGGACGCAGCTTGGAACAGTGACCAAAATGTCATTGTTCACCAATTTTTATTCCTAAATGTCACGTGAATAGTGTTATTTTTCAATTTGTATAATGACCCCAATTGGTAAATCTTAATTAGAGGTTTAATTTAAGGATTTAAATGCCATAATTACCTTCAGTGAGAAATTCCGAGTATTTTGACTGTAATCATGACTATGTTATGAGCAATGTGTTCTGCCGGAAAATTCGCAGTGTTGCGAATTAACCGGTAGAGCTTAAATGAGCAAAATGATTTTAGAGACATAATTTGATAATTCTGACGAGAAATATGAGTTCAGAATGAAAAATTGTATAGTCTGGCACTTTCCGTGAAAACCTCGTGAATAGTGTTTCTACCGGGTATTTTGTACTGCTGTTAAGCAACCGGTAGGGTCCAGAAACAAATAATAGAGGAAATAAGAATAAGAAAGTCCAATATATGCCAAGCAAGTCAATATAGGCCCAGGAAAATAATAAGTTTATAAGTGTTAAGTTTCAAAAGTAAATAAAGTACAGTTAGTGGTTCACAGTGCATTTCGTCAAAAACGGTGCAGAAACCATACTGTAAAATTTGAATATTGTTCCTTAGGAAATAAAAAAATTAATGAAAATGATTTTAAAAAAATAAAAATATGTTCGTAGCGTTAAGTTAGTTCCGAGTCAAATTAAGTTAAAATACGCGATAGAAAAACATCCCATTAAAAGCCACATGTACTTAAATGGACAAGTCACTTAAGTTTCATTATCTAAAAAATTTTCTCTCTCCTCTCATCACTCCTCACGGTGCTGCAGCAAAGGGAAAGGGGGGGCAAGGGTTTGGTTTTTCTTTCTTTGATTTCTCCTCCAATAAGCCACCAAATCTTGCACCCAATATACCAATCTCATAGGAAATCATCCAATGAAGCTATTCCACCCCTCCATTTGAGCTGATTTCGTTTGTGGAGGGAGATATCTATCACCCCATTTTCGTGCACTATTCATCCAAGGTGGAAAAAGGGAGTTTTTTGGTGTAGACTTGCTTGGAGGTTACCTCCTTGACCTTGTATAAGCTTTTGGAGGTAATGAACCTCTATTTCCATAGTAGTATCTTGATGATTTATGTTATAAAAATTATGATCATGTTTTGGTGGGGAGGCATTGGGTGTTAAACCTTGAGTAAATGATGAATCTTTGTTGTTTTGGATTTAGGAAATGAGAATGAGCATTTATATGTTTAAAAAAAAAAAGAAAAAAGAAAAAAAGAAAAGAGCCTTTGCCTATGTCCTTGTAGTGTTAGACCTAGAGGGTGGTATAGGGGTATATTTTGTTACATTTTATTTTTAATAAAATGTGTTGTAATTCATTGTACAAGATTGATGAGTTAAGAAGTGAGATGACTTGAAAAAAAAAAAAAAAAAAAAATGGCATGATTTATGTTTGAAATTCTTAAGAGAATGTTTGATTAAATTAAAGAACGGTTATGAAGAGGTCTAGACTTGTGTATTGGCATAGGATTGGCAAAAATATAAAAAAAAAAATGAAGATAAGCGATAAATGTATGCCTTATGGAAAATCTAGGCATTATAGCATTTTATTTATTTGTATTTGTGGATTCTTGCTCTAGGTGTACCTAGAGACTAAAAAGGATTGGAATCTCTTGAAGAAATATAAGTAACTTGTGCCACAAGTAAGCAGATTGATAAAGCTTCAAGAGGTAAGCTCTATGTTTAAGGAGTCTTTTCCTACTTGAGTGCTCCACCATAGTTAGTGGACTATGGTTGGACTATATGACTGTGTAGACACTCTGTATAGGTGCATTCATATAGAGATATTTGATGATATGATATGATATGACATGATATGATATGATAAGACTGGTTCTGATATGAGTTACGTATTGACTTTTGGTACACGGATGTCTTCTTGGGTTTGCCTGAGATTGACAGTGTACACCTCTGAGTTACTCTATTTCCGTTTGGGGCCATCCCTTGGAAATGGCGGTGCACGTCTCCGTTATGATATGATTATATGTTCTGCTCAGTTATGATATCTGCTATATGTTGTATCTGTATACTCTGTATCTGACTTTCATGCAGGAGTGAGCCAGGGGTATGGAGAATTCTCTATAAACCTGGAGCTTATTGAGATTTGTAATCTCACCCCCCTTTGGGGACATGATTTCAGGTTCCCAGACTGCCGGTGAACCCTCAGCAGGCAGAGACGCGGCACGTGGCTGAGACGTTCGACTGATCGGATTTTGAGTGGCTGTAGGCTACTACCTTTTTTGGAGTGTGTTGATGTAGTTTAGATTTCAGTTATTTTGGGGATCATTATGACTGATCTTTCACTCTGTATATGGCCTGTATATGTTCTGTACATGTTCTTCAGTTTGATGCATGTACATTTTTGTATTCAGGCATGTTGATATGATTATGTAGTATTCAGTTATGCTTATGTCTTGGATTGCATGCTGTTAGATTAGTGGCACAGAGCCAAGTTTTGCATGCGCCCATGGATGGGTATCTGATTATAATTGCATGACTGGTACTTCTGGATATAAATATTGTTGAAACTGTCTATCAGGAACTCTTAGGAGTGGGATTGGAAAATCCCCAGTTGTCCGATTTATAGAGGTTACTCTGCCCGATTTTCGTTAACGCCTTATGAACATTAAAAGAGAAAAAGAAAAGTTAGCTCGTATTTTTGTAAGTTTAAGTTTTCCGCTGTTTCTGTTGTATCATATGTATGTTAATTGAACCGGCTCGAGACGGGGATGTTACATTTATGGTATCAGAGCAGTTTCTCTAGGGGAGCCTGTGAAATATTGCATGAACTGTTCGGGTCATTATGTTCTTGAGTCTTTTCTTGGAGTCTTATGATATGCATGTCTGATCACTGAGTGTGAGCGTAGCTAACTCATTCCTTTGTGTGAAATATGCAGAATTATGGTTCGTCCGAGAAGGACTCCGGATCCTCCGAGTGACCCGACAGATCCAATTTTGGCAGATCTGGCCAGGCCCCGAGTAAATCAGCGGGGTGGTACTTCGCAGCCAGATCCAATTATAAGGGCCTTAACTGAAATGCAGCAAAATATGGCTGCAGCTAGGCAGCGAGATCTGGAAATAATGATGAAAGCAAATCAAGATCTGATAGAGGCTAATAGGTTGGTCAATCAACAGATGATGGAAGCAAGCCGTGCGGCGAATATTGAAATGATGAGGTTACTCCTCGCGGAGGTGAGGGCGGGTGGACAAGGTCCACAGCAGCAGCCACAGCCACAGCCACAGCCACAGCCACAGCCACAGCCTATAATCCCCATAATCCCATTGTCGTGGGGGGGAAGGAAACAATGAAGAGTCTAGTCACAGGGGTGGTGTGGCACAGCCAGTGAATAACAGAGAACAAAGAGAAAGAATGCTTAATGCCTTCCGAAAACATGCACCACCAAATTATAAAGGAGGCATTGATCCCATTGCCGCCATTCAGTGGTTGGAAGAACTGGGGCGTATTTTTACTGTCATGGAGTGTGATGATCATCAGAAATTATTGTATGCTTCTTATATGCTGCAAAATGATGCAGCCGATTGGTGGAGAAACACTCGTCAGTCTTTTGAATGCCAAGGTTATGCTATCACTTGGCCTTTCTTTGAAAGACATTTTTTACTGAAATACTTTCCGGAAGAAGCCCGGTTAAGGAAAAAGGGTGAGTTTGAAGAACTGAGACAGGGTCAGATGTCTATTGATGAATACTTGAACAAGTTTAATAAACTGGCCAAATACTCTCATTTCCAAAGAGCACCACCTACTGAGGATGATCTGATCTTTAAATTTCATAAAGGACTACATGATAATATTTCTGAAAAGATGGCAGGTGATTCGTTTGATACTTTTGCTGCACTTGTTAAAAAGTGTAAAAATGTCCAAGAATATTACAGAAGGAAGAACAAGGATCAGTCAGCTCCTAATTCCGGTCCTAAAAATACTACCGGAAATGCAAAAGGAAAGGGTTTGCAGGCGAAACAATCTGATGGTAAATTCAAGAAAACTGGGAATTCCAAGCATGGAAATTTTAAACCTGTTGCTCCATGTACTATCTGTGGAAGAACTCATGCAGGAGTTTGCAGGAAAGAAAAAGGGCTTTGTTATAAGTGTGGTCAACCCGGGCATTTTATTAAGGACTGCCCCTATGGTGGGGGACAGGTTTCTGCAATTCAGGCTACCCCGGCCCCTATGATGATAGAGGAACCATCTCTACCTCTTCCACCTCCTGTTGCCCGTGTATATGCAGTGACCCAGCCAGAGGCTGAGAGATCAACTAGTTTGGTTCGAGGTATGATTTCTATTAAAGATGAAATGCTTAGTGTCTTATTTGATTCTGGTGCTACACACTCTTTTGTAGCTGATTATGTAGTGAAAGCATTTGATTTGCCTGTGACGATAATGAAAACCCCTATGCGTATTGTTACGGCTGTGGGAAAGGTATTTCATGAAAAATATGTTTGTGAAAATGTGAAATTCAAGTATGAAGGCAAGGAGTATTCAGCTGATTTTATCATGCTACATCTTGCATCTGTAAATTTGATTTTGGGAATGGATTGGTTGTCTAAGTATTGTGTGAAGATTGACTGCTGCAGTAAAACCATTTCTGTCTCGTCTCATGATGATGAGGAGAAGTCTCCTTACTTGTCTGTACTTCGGGTTGTAAAGGCCTTGAAGGAAGGAGATTTCGGATTTATTATGTTAGGAGGTCTGGTGGGCGTCAATAAGGAGCCAATTTCTAATATTCCGGTTGTCTCCGAGTTTGAGGATGTTTTTCCGGATGAAATTCCGCACTTTCCTCCAGAGAGAGAGATAGAATTTTCCATTGACTTATTGCCTGGCGTGGGACCGATCTCTTTGGCCCCATACCGGATGTCACCTCTGGAATTATCTGAGTTAAAGAAACAAATTGAAGACTTGTCCAGGAAGAATTTTATCAGACCGAGTGTGTCCCCGTGGGGAGCACCGGTAATCTTTGTTAAGAAGAAGGATGGGTCTATGAGGTTATGTACGGATTACCGGCAGTTGAACAAGGTAACTGTTAAGAACAAGTATCCTTTGCCGCGTATAGATGATTTGTTGGATCAGTTGCGTGGTGCGACTGTATTTTCTAAGATTGATCTCCGGTCCGGGTATCACCAAATTCGGATAAAGCCGGATGATGTTCCGAAGACAGCTTTCAGGTCCCGATATGGACACTATGAGTACTTGGTTATTCCTTTTGGGCTTACAAATGCACCAGCCGTTTTCATGAGTTATATGAATCGAATCTTTAAGGCCTACCTGGATCAATTTGTGGTTGTCTTTATTGATGACATATTGATATATTCAAAGAGCAAAGAAGAGCATTCCGAGCATTTAAAGATTGTTTTGCAAATTCTGAGAGAGCATCAGTTGTATGCTAAGCCGTCAAAATGTGAATTCTGGCTTTCTGAGATACAATTTCTGGGTCATGTCATCTCGGCTGAAGGAGTGGCAGTGGACCCGAGCAAGATTGAAGCAGTGATAGAATGGGAACGTCCAAAAAATATTACAGAGATCAGGAGTTTTCTTGGTTTGGCTGGGTATTATAGGCGTTTTATTGAAGGATTCTCACGGATGGTACTACCTTTGACACGGCTAACTCGTAAAGGGAACCCATTTGTGTGGACCCAAGAATGTGAAGAGAGCTTTCAAGAGCTAAAAAGGAAGTTGACTACAGCCCCGGTATTGATATTGCCGGATCCTACAAGTAAATTTGTTGTGTATTGTGATGCTTCTAAGTTTGGGTTAGGCTGTGTTTTAATGCAGTATCAACAGGTGGTCGCTTATGCTTCTCGGCAGTTAAAACCGCATGAGGAGAACTATCCGACCCACGATCTTGAGTTGGCAGCCGTAGTGTTCGCTTTAAAAATCTGGCGACATTTTCTATACGGGGCCGATTTCATTGTCTACAGTGACCACAAAAGTTTGAAATATTTGTTTGATCAGAAAGAGTTGAATATGAGGCAACGCCGCTGGATGGAATTTCTGAAGGATTATGATTTTGAATTGCAATACCACCCTGGTAAAGCCAATGTAGTAGCTGATGCTTTAAGTAGAAAGGCGATTGGTATGGCCAATTTGATGATGTCTGAGTATAATTTGATTGAAAAATTCAGGGATCTCCGCATTCCTATGAATACAGAAGATAGTCCGCATTTATTGACTACTACGGTAGTCCAGAACTCCTTAGTCGAGCGGATTAAAGAAACTCAATTGCTTGATAAAGAGATTCAGTCTATGAAAGATCAGGACTTTGTGTCCACTGATGGATTCGGTCTTAAGTTTTATAAGGATCGGATCATTGTTCCGAAAGGTCAGATGGTTGATGAGGTATTGGCTGAGGGCCATATGGGTAAATACACTATCCACCCTGGTGCTACTAAGATGTACCAAGACTTGAAAAGAAATTTCTGGTGGCCAGGAATGAAGAAAGATATTGCTTTGTATGTGAGTAAGTGTTTGACTTGTCAGAAAGTTAAGATTGAGCATCAGAGACCTTCTGGATTACTGCAGCCCTTGGATATTCCGGAATGGAAATGGGTCAGTATTTCGATGGATTTCGTAGTGGCATTACCGAGAACTCAGGCTGGTTTTGATTCTATATGGGTAGTTGTTGACAGATTGACAAAGTCTGCACATTTCATACCAGTCAAAACGAGTTTCTCTACAGAGCAGTTGGCTCGATTATATGTAAGGGAGATTGTGAAACTTCATGGTGTTCCTGAAAGTATCATTAGTGATCGAGACCCTAAATTCACGTCTCGACTTTGGGATGCAGTGCAACAAGCATTTGGTACGCAGCTCAGACTGAGTACGGCTTATCACCCCCAGACTGATGGTCAGACTGAGAGGACTATTCAGACCCTGGAGGACATGTTGAGGGCTTGTGCCCTAGAACAGGGAAATGCATGGGATAAGTATCTCCCTCTGGTGGAATTTTCCTATAATAATAGTTATCATGCCAGTTTGGGCATGGCTCCCTATGAAGCTTTGTATGGCCGTAGGTGCAGGGCGCCTACGTGTTGGTCAGAAATTGGTGAGAGGCAGTTATTTGGGCCTGATATGGTCCAAGAGACTACCGATCAAATTATGATGATAAGGGATCGATTGAAGAAAGCACAGAGCCGCCAAAAGAGTTATTATGATGCAAAGCACCGACCCCTGGAGTTTTCTGAAGGGGATCATGTATTTATCCGTTTGTCTCCGACTACGGGTGTTGGGCGTGCTCTAGGAGTGAGGAAGTTGAGCCCTAGGTTCATTGGGCCCTACCAGATTATAAAGAGGGTCGGACCTGTGGCATACCAGCTTGCCTTACCTCCACATCTGTCAAATCTACATAGTGTTTTTCACATCAGTCAGCTTCGAAAATATGTGCCTGATGCGTCCCACATTGTTCAGCCGGACGTTATTGAAGTAAGAAAAGACTTGAAGTTTGTTGTGGGTCCGTTGAAGGTTCTAGCACGTGATGAAAAAGTATTGAGAAATAGGACTATTCCCATGATCAAGGTGCAATGGGAAGGATTGCCTCCTGAGGACGCTACTTGGGAGCGGGAGAATGAAATTCTTCAGCAGTACCCTGAGTTTGATGTCAGGTATATGTATGTTTGATATTTGATTTTGTGGGCAAAATCCTTAAAAGGTGGGGTGAATATAATGACCCCAATTGGTAAATCTTAATTAGAGGTTTAATTTAAGGATTTAAATGCCATAATTACCTTCAGTGAGAAATTCCGAGTATTTTGACTGTAATCATGACTATGTTATGAGCAATGTGTTCTGCCGGAAAATTCGCAGTGTTGCGAATTAACCGGTAGAGCTTAAATGAGCAAAATGATTTTAGAGACATAAGTTGATAATTCTGACGAGAAATATGAGTTCAGAATG
>JAVKPL010009037.1:0-36102 GCA_032173675.1 Gastrolobium villosum | reverse complement strand
ACAAGTGTCCATCAACCTTGGGCATCAGTGAGGGGGCAAATTGTCTTAAGGAGACACGTTCTGTGGGCTCGGATTCAATCCTCTCCTGCATACATTCTTCTGTCTAAATCTGTATTCTGACTACAAGTAAGTCTGTTCTTATTTTATTTTTATTGCACAGTGATAACTCTGATCATCTACCCCTTCTGTCAATTACATGGGTTCAAGGCAATAGTGATTTAATATCACCCTCTGTCTTCTATAACAATCTTAAGACAATTTGGTGTTTTGAACCTGTGATCAGTATATTCAATTTTCTACTTTAATATACTGTTTATATTTACTGTGTAATTAAAAGATTAATTTGTGTAATTAATCAGAATAATTTCTAATCTGTGTATTAAGACAATTTTTAACTTGAACACTAATATGTGTTTGTTGAACAAATCGTTCCTGTTACGTCTGATATTGTCTTAATGCATGGTAGAGTACAAAGTGATAGTACAAAGTGTACCCTGCACATAATATTAGCCTTCGATGCATGCTAATATAACATAATGGCCGTAAATGTTTGCATGCATATATGAGTGTTCGCAATGTTGAATATATAATTATATTGAATCTCGGTATTCTTGGTTTTAACCACACAAGTGATGTTACAAATTGCAAATGCAATTTCAAAGTTACGGTCATTAAATGCCATCAAATTATATATGTACGGATTTTATGCATTTCATTTCAATGATAAGTTACTATTTGCATTCAATGCTTGTGGAATTGTATATGCATGACATTCTGAATGAAAAGATGACATAATCTATATAAAGCCATTTGAGTGATGTCTGTTATGTGTTGGCATGGGATCTTTAATTAATTAATTTATATTTTGAAATTATGGTTTTCAATGAACCACAATTGTAACTGTAAAATAACAGTTTATTCTCTCTTCAATGAACCGATGGAATGATGGATGGTTTTGTATGTGCCTGTGAATGCGTCTCGGTTTTCGTGTGACGAACACAAACCAAATATTTGGAGGAATAAGAGATTTCATTTGTGTTTGTAGAAATATATATATTTTTTTTATAAAAAAAAAAGGATGATGAATTGATGTATTCTTTGACAAGAGTGTAGATCCATCACTTCACTAATTGAATATTAATGTTGAAGAAGCACATGCATGTGTGGTTTGATATTTGAAAAAATATACCCGTAAAAGACAAAGATGGTGTAGAGACATCCATTGCAAAAATTGGATGTTGACGGTTATAAAGAAACCGTTACAACCATTGGTTCAAAAAGGTGCTGTGGAATTTAATTTTTAATTAGTATATAAACGGTGCTTGGTGAAACGGTAAAACTAGTTCCTTCGTGCACATGTATGATCTATTAAATGATCTTTTTTGTTCTAATGATATGCATGGCTTTATTCTAAAGAATTGTTTAGTGAAAGACAACCTTGATTTGTGATGAATCCGGATTGATGGTTGATGGTCTTTCAATTATATTAAGTCTTTTGTGAAATGACTTAATATATTTATAAGCATGGTACCAAAAAATGATATATGACCTTTTGGTTTGAGGTGCTTATTTTGATGCTAGTTCAATGATAAATGAAGTAATTTGATGCCATTTAATGGTATTTAGTATGATAAATGAGAAATATTTATGACATGAATATTTTATTATATTAATTATTATGTGTGAAATGTCATGCATTTATTGGCATTCAATTGTATATAGTACACTTAATGGATTTGTTGGTATATGATGGTGTTTGATATCCATTAACTCGTGACTTATAAATGTGAAAGTCTTGACTTTATGATTTAGGCAAGTGATATTTCTTGCTTAAAAATGCACTATGTGCTTTGATGGATATAAAAGCCTTATATCTGGTGAAATATTTGATATTATATGAACTCAAAGAGCTATCTTAGTGATGGCATGATCAAAGTCAATGCGATGACTTTAAATGTTGTCAATGACATGATAATTGTATATTATTTTTGGTTAAAATGAAGTTTATTATTTGGTATGTGTTGTAGCCAAATAAAAAAAAATAAATTAAAGTTATAAGGAGCAATCGATTGGGCGAATATGATGGGCCCTTCGAGGAATTCTGTATAGAGTCTGGTATTATACACCAGACAATATCTCCTTATTCACCGCAATCAAATGGGATTGCAGAAAGGAAAAATCGGACATTAAAAGAGATGATGAATGCCATGTTGATTACGTCCGGTTTACCACAGAATTTGTGGGGGGAAGCCATGTTGACGGCTAACTATATAATTAATAGAATGCCCCACAATAAGACAAAAAACATACCATATGACATATGGAAAGGTAAGAAGCCATCCCTGAAATACTTTAGAGTGTGGGGGTGCTTGGCTAAGGTTGCGGTTCCTAAACCTAAAAGGTTGAAAATCGGACCTAAAACCGTGGATTGTGTATTCATCGGTTATGCACTTAATAGTAGTGCTTATCGGTTTCTAGTGTATAAATCTGATGTTTCAGATATACACGTTAATACGGTTATTGAGTCAAGGGAAGTTACTTTCTTTGAAGATATATTTCCGTATAAGAAAATACATGAATCCAGTGGCAATAATGACGATAAGATATCAAGTGATAACAATGATGATCAGGTTGTTATACCTCGAGATGCTACAACTAATGCTGATCCTGTAGAGGATATAGAAGATGAACCTAGACGTAGCAAGAGGCAAAGGACAGCCACATCTTTTGGACCTGATTTTATGACGTATTTATTAGAAAATGAGCCTCGGACTTATAAGGAAGCTATAATGTCTCCAGAAGGACCATTCTGGGAAGAGGCTATCAATAGTGAGATAGAGTCTATTTTGTCCAACCACACTTGGGAATTGGTAAATCTTCCTCCTGGCAACAAGCCTTTAGGGAGTAAGTGGGTGTTCAAAAGAAAAATGAAAGAGAATGGCACTATTGATAAATATAAAGCAAGACTTGTGGTAAAAGGCTACAGGCAACGTGAAGGTCTCGATTATTTCGATACTTATTCTCCTGTTTCACGGGTCACATCCATTAGGATGTTGATCGCAGTAGCTGCTTTGAATGGACTAGAAGTACATCAAATGGATGTTAAAACGGCATTCTTAAACGGCGACCTGGAAGAAGAGATATATTTAGAACAACCTGAAGGTTTTGTTGTTCCAGGACAAGAACGGAAAGTTTGTCGCTTAATAAAATCCCTTTACGGGTTAAAGCAAGCTCCAAAGCAATGACATGCAAAATTTGATAATGTTATGTTATCAAATGGATTTCGAATTAATGAATGTGACAAATGTGTCTATGTTCGAAATACAGGAAAAGGGTTTGCAATTGTCTGTCTTTATGTAGACGACATGTTTATGGGCAGTAATTGTCAAATGATCAATGCTACTAAACAATTACTGAAAAGTAAATTTGATATGAAAGATATGGGGATAGCAGACGTTATCCTAGATATTAAAATCCATAGAACATCTGCAGGGTTGGCCTTATCACAGGCTCACTATATAGCTAAGGTTCTTGAGAAATTCAAAAGTTTGAATATAACCCCTGTGAGGAACCCTGTAGATTGTGATCTTAGTTTATTAAAGAACACTGGTAAAGCTACAGCACAAAAGCTATATGCTCAAGTGTTGGGTAGCCTGATGTATGTTATGAACTGCACCAGACCTGATATTGCTTATGCAGTAAGTCTGCTAAGTCGCTTTACTAGTAATCCAAATGAAAATCATTGGAAAGTTATGGTAAGAGTTTTGGGATACTTAAAGTATACTCAAAATTATGCTTTGCATTACGAGAAATACCCCGCAGTTATAGAAGGGTATTGTGATGCTAACTGGATCACCGGCTCTAATGACACTAGATCCACAACTGGATATGTGTTTACCCTTGGTGGAGGTGCTGTGTCTTGGAAATCGTCCAAACAGACTTGCATCGCAAGGTCAACCATGGAAGCAGAATTTATTGCTTTATATAAGGCTGGTGAAGAAGCCGAATGGCTTCGTAACTTTATTGAGGATGTTCCTAATTGGCCAAAACCGGTACCATCTGTATGCATACATTGTGATAGCCAAGCCGCTATTGGAAGGGCCAAGAACGTCATGTATAACGGTAAGTCTAGACACATACGTCGTAGACATGATACCGTAAGACAACTACTCTCGAACGGAATCATTATAATTGATTATGTTAAGTCTAAAGAGAACATAGCGGATCCGTTAACCAAAGGGATTCCTAGAGAGTTGGTTGAATATTTGTCGAAAGGAATGGGTTTAAGGCCTATCAATTGTTGAGCATTGCGGTAACTCTACCTAGAAGAGTGGAGATCCCATGAACTAGGTTCAAAGAGACAACTAAGTGATGTTCGATTGTCCAAACACTGTGGAGTTTTTAAACTCATACTCATTCCTAGACAAGACAGTGTATTTATGAGGGTAAGCACTTAGGCTTTTAATGATTTCTTAATCTGTTGTGTTGAGATGATGTATAGTGAGTTACATCACAAGAAATCACCTATGTGAGTGTGAAGTGAGGGCCGCTTCTATGAGAATTTTTCAAAGGCCGATTCTCTAACAACACTCGCAGAACCAGGCAGGTGTCCCACGGCCAAAATGGGCGCAACAAAGGACCAACAATGCTAGAGAAGCAATTGTGTGACTCCTATTGTCTAGGTATACACTAAAGGTTGACGGTTCAAGTCGCCCTAGACCACCGATTGACCGAGTATATCCGATAGGTTTTCACTAGAGAAGGTTCAAAGGTAACTCCACCTATCTCGATGCAGTTGTTTCTCGTTGAGGAATTACACTTTGCATTTATATTCTTATGCATTTTTGTCACGATGATTTGTCTTCTTATCCATGTGGGGGATTGTTGGAATTTATATATATAATATATATAAATAAATTATGTAGACAATCTATTGGTTATGAATAAGAAGTTTGGTAGTGAAAGGGTGTGTCTTTTCATCGACGAACGGATGTGTCGTTTCATCCGAACGGATGTGTCGTTTCATCTGAACGGATGTGTCGTTTCATCCGAACGGACATGTTGTTTCATCCGAACGGACATGTTGTTTCATCCTAACGGACATGTTGTTTCATCCTTGAATGGGTGCCTTTTCGTGTTGAACGAATGTGTCTTTTCGTGTCCAACGGATGTGTTGTTTCGTCGATGGAAAGGTGCCTTTTCAAACGTGACCGGTCAGTGTCTATAAATAGACACTGACACCTTCAGAAAATGGTACCACAATTTTCCTGCACTTAAACTCTGCCGGAATTTTTCTCCTTCCGGTTTGCATATTCCTGTTCATACTCCGGTGTGATTTCCTCTGGCATATTGTTGTGTTCGTTTGGGCTGTTGATTGGTAGTGCCACCATTCTTCAGACGGAATCCGTTCTATCCTGGGAGACAAGTGTCCATCAACCTTGGGCATCAGTGAGGGGGCAAATTGTCTTAAGGAGACACGTTCTGTGGGCTCGGATTCAATCCTCTCCTGCATACATTCTTCTGTCTAAATCTGTATTCTGACTACAAGTAAGTCTGTTCTTATTTTATTTTTATTGCACAGTGATAACTCTGATCATCTACCCCTTCTGTCAATTACATGGGTTCAAGGCAATAGTGATTTAATATCACCCTCTGTCTTCTATAACAATGTAAACATACCAATGAATGACATCAGATGTGTATATCATTATGTCGCATGGTTATTACAACTTTGGAACTTAGAGCTTTACAAAACATATGATCAAAATCCTTTATACAAATATGCATCCCAAAATGTGATACAAGATAATAATGATCATATACTAAGTTCTTACATACATCTTCTAATATGCTTCTCAAAATAGGATTACAAGTACATTTACAGCAAAAGTAGTCCAAAACAAGCAGCATGCTATTAATTGGAATCTAGGTAAGCCTCTTGCTCTGAGATGCTCCCTTTCCATCAGAGGAGGTACCTAAAAAGTGGAACCACATAACCCGGGGTGAGATAAAAATATCAGTAAACTGAAGATCCTTGGTGGAACCCACAAGGGACTAATGCCCAAGGTCGAAAAGTTTACCTTACTATAAACTTCCATTTTCTGCTTTCTTTACCACTTTTATGGGAACAACCACCACTTCAACACAATAACATCCTAGTGCAAATGTGTAAAGGAGATCATAAACACAAATATCGTACAAAATACTAAGTCCATGGGCGGAAAAACCTATATTCTCATGTAAACATTATCTTACCTCTTTGGAAGATTCAAGAAAACCAAGTTTTCACTCCAATGGCTCCTCCAAGGATTTTCCTCAATCACCAAGTCACTTTGCTCATCTCTATAACATGAATATCAAAGAAACAACATCAAAATCCATCATAAAATGATGAATTTTGTGGCATTATTCATGAGAAAACTAAACATAAGAAATCACCAAAAAATCATCTAATAAGTTGCTTTTACTCACCGTAAGACACCTTAGAATGATGAAAGCAACTCCTTGCAACCTTATATGGTGTAAAACACTCTTAAACTATCCAAGTTCACCAAATTACTTCAAACTTCTAAAGCAAATAAATTCCTCTCGAGATTTTCGATGAAATATGATTGATAGGTTTTGCTCACCAAGGAAGTCTATGCATTGTACTCTCAAACATCAAAGCCTTTCATCAACTCAATCAAAAGCTAGGTTTGAGCTCTTAAAATGATTAAAAATGGAGGCTTTCAGTAGGAGCATGAAGAAGACAGAAAATACCTAAGTTTGTGACTTAATCAACTTATTTAACTTATGCTTTATGCTTCTTCACTTGGTTGACTTAGTCAACCATCTTCTCACTTAAATCCTTATATATCATTTCTTATTTTATTTTAGTTTACTAGTAGTACTTATTTTTTTTTTTGGTGAAATCCATGACTTAGTACTTAATAAGTGTGATTATCTCATAATCTTTCTAAAACATTCTTTAACTTATAAATCTTTAAGTTTTTGGAAATTTTGTCTGTTTACGATTTTTACCGAAAACTTATTATAATATAAAACATTGTAATAACACTTTTTACTTTACCGTAAATTATTCTCAAACTCTTTTTCTTTTCTAATTTTTTCTCATAATTATGGATAATTCTTATTTTCTTATTGAAAAAAGTATGTATTATTTTAAAGGAGGTAAAATTATGTCATTTTAAATAAAAGAAGAAAATAGATGAGAAGAGAGAAACAGTGAAAAAAAATAAATTGCAAATCCAATCTGTTGAGGAAAATGAAATGAAGTGTGATTTGAAATTTGAAAATACAAACATTTTTTCTTCTTATTATATATTTTCATTATTAAAATTTTTCACTATTAATTTATTACCTATTTAATCACCATTAAATTAATATTTTCTTTCTGTTCAATTTTTTTTTAACAATATCTCTTCAATGATAATGTGATGAGTAGTAAAGTAGTATTAAGCATTTTTAATAATCACAGTATCTTCGATATATAATTTACATTATAATTTACAGTACAGGGCACATCTGCACATATGGAACACGGATATATTCTTTCGAAAGTCAAATATAGTAAGATACAGCACACTAGCAGCAGAGTGGGTCTTGCACTGTGTCCGTCTCTTCACTCCAGAATGGGGCATTCTTTCGTTTCCACGTCAATCGTACTCTCTACTCTTCTCCTTCTCCTTTTTTCGCCATCAGCTTCTGCCTCCGATGATGATCTTCGCCTTGTGCTCCACGCCAAGAACCTCGTCAGAGACCTCAATTTGTTCCCCGATGAAGATCTCAACATCGTTCATGCTGCTAATTCTTCGCTCCAACCCGGCAAAATCGTTGAGAAGCGCCTCAGATTCCCCTACCTAGTAGGTTCTGATTCTGAGGTTTCGATTGAGGATTTGGGTCATCACGCTGGGTATTACTCCATTCAGCATTCCCATGCCGCAAGGTTTGGTTCTTGTGAACTTCATTTCTTGTTTAATTTTATGCTTTTCACATTAACTTACATAAACCCTAGTTTTTTTCTTCTTCTTTTTTTACTTGTTTTACTTCTAGCTTACACTATTTAAGTAAAATGCTGATTTTCAGGAAAAGCTTTTCGTGAAAGTTGTATAAAGTATAAACGACGGGGTGTGTTCAGTTACTTTTTAAATTTTTTTTTTCTTCATATATCTGTGTGCAAATTTTTCTTTTCATGGTGAACTTCGTGATAATTTTTTCCATACTTAATAGCATGGCTCCGCTAAAAAACTAGGGAAAAGTTGCTCTGATTTGCTTCAGAATCATTTATGCCGGTATATGTCCCTCTGCTTTGCAAAAAAATAAAAATTCACATGACCATATTTGATAAAAAAACATTTTTTTGCAAACCACAAACCAATGGGGCATATGTGATATAAAAAACCACATGGGCATTGATGAACTTTTCCCAAGAAATTATACTATAAGGTTTTCGAAGTTTGGACGGTAATGATTATATCAGTTGGTGAATTATTATATTTGTTGTTTTCATAACCGTTTACATTTAAAAGTTGATTGTGTAAGAAATAATACAGTTATTGTTTCATACGCTATAATTTTTAGTGTATCGTAGAATTGGATGGTTAGTATATTCTTGTTATTTGTTTCTCACGTTTGGTTGGTGCGTCAGGATGTTCTACTTTTTCTTTGAATCACGCAACAGCGAGGAGGATCCTGTTGTGATTTGGTTGACTGGGGGACCTGGGTGTGGCAGTGAATTGGGTTTGTTTTATGAAAATGGCCCTTTCAAAATTGCTGATGACTTGTCTCTTGTGTGGAATGAGTATGGTTGGGACAAGGTATCCTAATTTCATTTTTGTTTTCTATTTTAAATTTTTTGTTACAAATTTCAATTGTTGACAACGTGAGGTGCCCTAGTTTGAATGTGTGTATACATGTATTGTAAGCATTATCTTATCAACTTTTTCTAATTACGTATTGCTTTTTGAGTGAAAAACATACAATGCTGCTGCCGTACCTGACAATTAAGTTTAGGAACTGAATTTGTGATACTGAGCTTTAGCACATTTTGCGAGCAACGATTTGTACTATGGCTTGAAAAAATTGTGATGCCTAGCTTCAGCACATTTTGCCAGGAATCAAGTTTTGGAGGAATGATTTTGTTAGATATAATATAAAAATCAATTCAAACTTAAAAGTTTAAGCAGTTGATGATGGTTACATTAGTGGTATATGTCTCTAATGAATGTCACGATCAATGGAGAGAAGAACAATAAGCATGAGCTTGCAAAACATGAAGCGACAAACATAGAGATAACGAGCCTACTTTGCGAGGGTGGTACAAAGATTGATTTGGACGACACCGACAGGAATACCAGTCAAGGAGGATCATTGGAAATCACGATGAAACAATAAAAATTGGAGGATTTGAAGGACAATTCAGGTCGTTTTTGAGAACAGGGGAGGGTTCTGTGTAAAAGCTGGAGGTTCTCATCTTCTCCGTTGAAGACGTATATAGGTGGATTAGTAGGGTGAGTATATTTCTTGTTGAATGTGGTGTCGTAGGCTGAGTGGATGTCGGCGGTACGGTTAACAATGGAAGGAAGAGTGCTGAATTGGTATCAGTGGTGGGAGGGGAGAACGGGAATGCAAGGTTTTCTCTAATGTCTATGAAAAACTGGTTCGGTTGTGGATTATCAAGGCTAGTTCAAATGGATCGTTGGACCTTTAAGTACATTGATGATGAGATCCGTCGAGGAATTTGGATGAATGGGAGCTCTGAGCAGAGCTTAAGCCATACAAACTTGATTCTATTGTATACTAGATGGATCAAGCTGAATTGTTGGAGAGGAGAATTGGACATATAGAAGAGAAGCTCCGACCGAGTAGTTGTGACCCGAGTAGAACAACAGATCTAGGTGTATTTGCCGATCACTATAGGTTCAAGCATAACAACCACTAAGAAGCTACCAAGGGGTATTTACCATCCCCCGCAAGCTATAGTCTGCAAATAATATCTTTATATTGTGCTAGTATTGATTACTTTGATTCAATCCTAGATATAAATAATCCTAAATTGGTTCCTAATTGATGATTCTACAATATGCACTTTATATACTACTATAAATGCCCAATATATTATAAAACTCCCCCTCAAGCTAGTACAAATATATCATATGTGCCAAACTTGTCACATATATAGTTGAGTTTGGGACCTCTAAGAGATTAGTGAAAATATCTGTAAGTTGATCATTGGAGTTTAAAAATGCTGTTGAGATCTCCCTCAACTTAATTTTCTCATAAACAAAGTGGTAGCCAACCTCAATATGCCAAGTCCTCTCATGAACAATAGGATTTGAAGATACATGTAGTGTAGGTGACATGATATTAACTAGCTATGATTCACAAATATTCAATTCTTTAAGCAACTATTTGGACCAAAAGAGTTCACAAGTCGCACTTCCCATTGCTTAATACATAACTTTTGCACTTGATTTGGTAACCACAGTTTGCCTATTGCTTTTCCTCAAAATCAGGTTTCCTCAACATTAATAACACTTTTATCCTAAACTAATTGGGGTCGGTGATTGATGAACTCACAAGAAAAGATTGAGGGAAAAATAAATAAATACAAATTAAAAAAGAAAAATACGAAAAAAATATTGAAAAATAAATGGAAAATAATAAAATAGTAAAATAAATTGGAGAGGAAAATAATTAAATAATAAATGGATTAAGTAAATAAAGAAATGTAGGGTAATATAGGGAAAAAAGACTAGATGAGGATTGTCTGGAACATAGGAAGAACATGGGTCTACCTCTCCACAGTACTAATAACTTTTCTCCAATTCATCCTAAGACTTACCATCCGACATTTTAATTCTTATTCCTTTAAGTCTAGTTTTATTACTTTTCCCCAAGTAAGTTTCGGCCGCCCTTTTTCTCTTTCTGTGTTAAACTCATGGTAACAAACTTTTGTTTTAACGGGAGCATTTTGGGGTCTTTGCATCATATGCCCAAATCATCTCATTATATGTTCTCTCATCTTTTCAGCTACTGGTGTTATTGAAAGTTAAAAAGGTGTCAGCTTTATCATATAAAGCGCGCATATGTAACAGAATGGAAAAACAAAAACTTTTCTTGTTTTATGCGGCATCATGCCCGATTTAGGATTTACTCAATAAATTCATGGATTTAGGAAGGGTTATACCTTTGCTTTTGATAATCTTCTAATGTTGATGATTCCCAACTATTTGGATAACTCTTGGTGTTGAAGCGTATAATACCTTTTAACGTTGATCTACATTATCGCTCCCATGGTTTGGGAGAACCTTTTCTCTACGAATCCTCTTTGCTTGAATGTTTGCTAGGCTGTCCAAGGTTGGAAGAAAGGTATTAAATGATTTTGGTTTGCTTTGGATGCAATAATGAATAAGGGAGAGTGAAGGAGTGGTCGTAGGTGTGTAGGGTTTTGTGTGTGTTATTTGGAATGCATCCCTCTTAGGGTTTTTAAAAGAAGAACCCTAAGACTGATGATCTAATCATGAGTTTCCACATTCCCTCTTAAATTTCGAAATATGATATGGATATATCATATGTTTAATTTTTAAATTTAAACTAGTTGTGATTTTGTATCATCTCTAGTTTAAATTCAAAAAATCATGCTTTACCCACTTATTTTCGATAAGGGTTTGACCATGTCAAATTTTGGTTCTTAAGAATAGGATAAGATTCCCACCTTGCTATGAACTATTTGAGACAATACCAATTCAAAATTTAAATTAAGATAAGATGTGATCTGATTTGAAATTCAAATTTCAAACTTAAGATAGGATTTTTTAAATTTATTCAAATTCAAAATTTAAATTAGGATAAGATGTGATCTGATTAAACCTTTGAGTAATTCAAATTTTAAACTCAAGATAACATCTTATTATATCTTTAACCTATTCCAATTCAAAATTTAAATTAAGATCTCATCAAATTTTAACTAATTGAAATTTCAGATTTGAATTAAAAAATAAGATTTGAGATCATCAAATCATTTTAGGGTAGCACTCCTTGGGCCCATTGGAGCAAGTAATTAGCGCCTCCAAGCCCTAGTTATCTTGTGCCTACACGGGCCAAGCTCATATGTTAAAACACATGTTTTAGTCATTCTTGCTTGATATTATCACATAAGATCCATACAACTTATATAAGCACAAAAATCATCTGCTAATCCATACCATTAAACACGATATAGGTGTGTGATCCATTAGGCCTATTTAGCCAGTAGCATAATAAAGTTGGTCCAATTAAACTCCTTTAATGGGTTCAACTCATTTAATGACCACATAGAGTACTAGACAAATTTTGTGGTTCTAGAACTAAATTGAAGATCAAGTGACCTACCTTTCTCATTTGGTTGCTATACCAGTCCATTCCTTTATCTCATCACCCATCTTTCAGTCAAGAGCAAGGATATTGAATTAACTCTTTAGTAATCGAAAGAAAGCTTTTCCAAGTCCAGGAGTCTTCTTCTATAAACTCTACTGTGCACACCTTCATGATCTCTTACAAAGATGATGAATTTTTCGGCTTGTCCATCTATAATCACGCCCTCCAAGTCATACCAAAGGTGCACAATAATACTCATGTTTCAGGCGGATAGAGTTGTACAATCAAAATATAACCCTTAAATATTGCATTCGACGACAATCTTAAATCTAAGGATGACCTATACTATCAAACAATGAGAAATTGAATCCATTGATACATGCAATAAGGACTCTTTATGGAGTTTTTCAGTGGGTCAGTTCAGTGCGGTTTGTTCCGCTAACAATTCCATCCACAAAATCGGCTAAGGCATTTCCATACTTGCATCCATAAGGTATGTGCCTTACATCGCCAAGTAAGTAACCTGATGTTGTGCTAGTCTAATTGAGCCGACGAATGCCCCCTATCTTAGTAATACTAGAATGGGAACAAGTTTAGCAACGAATCTGATGGGCCTATAATAAATAATCCAAGCCCATTAGTATCTTAGAATTAGTATATATAGAAGTTGAGAGTGATGTTTCTGTTATGCATGTGTTGAGAATATTTGGAGTGGGGTTTTGGAAAAGGATCTCTTGGGATCTCTTAGGCTTAGGTATTTGTCTTGAGAGTGAGTGAGGTCTTTTGGTGTTATTTTCTGCATTTTACCTTGAATTAGTGTTTGTAATTTCTTGATTTAGTAAATACATAGTATAATTTTCTGGGTTCCATCAATTTGGTATCAGAGCACTACAATCCTGGGAGTGCTCTTTGATCCAGATCTGAAAAAAAAAATTGGAATACAGATTGACGAAGGCTGAGAAGAGCTTGGATCGTGTGGAGAAAAGAATGGATGAAGTGGAAGACTCTGTCCGTCAATTGAGAGAGACGATAATGGAATTCATTGATGGAGTGAACCCATGGGAAAGGAGATCAGTTACTGAAAATAGAGTTGTGGCTCATGGTGATGATCGTGGAGGAGAGGGTCCTGCATGCAACAGTGAACCAAAGGGAAGAGATGCCATACTTCACCGGCGAATATCCATATGTGTGGATTTTTCAAGCGGAGCATTATCTTAGGGTGAATCGAACCCCTGTTGAAAAGCAAGTGGAGGCAACTTCAAG
Source organism: Gastrolobium villosum (assembly GCA_032173675.1). Lineage (NCBI taxonomy): Eukaryota > Viridiplantae > Streptophyta > Magnoliopsida > Fabales > Fabaceae > Gastrolobium > Gastrolobium villosum. The sequence continues at coordinate 22,482 of JAVKPL010009037.1, read as the reverse complement.
TGGTTTTGCGGGAAGGGCGAAAGGTTGGTTCCAATGGTGGAAACCCAGAAATCCGACGATCAAATGGGAGGGATTTCGCTCGGCAGTCATGCAAAGGTTCAATAGCTCGGTTTGCGGGAAACCATACCAAGGTCAGATGACGTTCTTGACTGGTTTGAAGGAAAAAAATCGAGCGGGAGGTGCAGAAGATCAGGACGCTGTAGAAGACAAAGGGGATGGATCGGAAAAAACAGAAGAAGATGGAAGCATAGTAGAAGAAGAGGAAGGAATCGAAATAGAAAAAGAAAAAGCAACATCAGTGGAAGAAAGAAAGGAAGAAAAAGAAATGCAAGAAAACGAAGAAGATCAAGGGGAAGATGAGGTGATGGAGGTGGCCTTCTTAAACGGTATAAAGAGGGAGATTAGTGCAGAGGTCAAATTGCATTTCCCAGCGATGACGTCTTTCTTTTCGACGTTGCTCAGCCAAATGATGATGCTGGCTCAGCGCATAGAGGAGCGAGAATGTGAGTTGGGGAGGATGAGTTCAGCTAGGAGCGGTTGGGGAAATGGGCTTAGTAGTGGACAATTGGGCTGGTCTGTACTGGGGGTTCGAGATGCCTGAAATGGGCCAATTCAAAATGGGCTGCAAAATAACACTTCAAAATCAGGTTCCTTTTCTTTAAGTATAACTGGGTCAAGAGGCTTCAAAATATGGGACCCCGGTGGAAATTTATCTCACTTTACCTATCCTCTTTCTTCACCTTGAGGACAAGGTGAATTTTGAAGGGGGAGTATTGATGGGCCTATAATAAATAATCCAAGCCCATTAGTATCTTAGAATTAGTATATATAGATGTTGAGAGTGATGTTTCTGTTATGCATGTGTTGAGAATATTTGGAGTGGGGTTTTGGAAAAGGATCTCTTAGAATCTCTTAGGCTTAGGTATTTGTCTTGAGAGTGAGTGAGGTCTTTTGGTGTTATTTTCTGCATTTTACCTTGAATTAGTTTTTGTAATTTCTTGATTTAGTAAATACATAGTATAATTTTCTGGGTTCCATCAGAATCAAATAGTGTATTCGAGTCCTCATGATCATAATTTCATCATAGATCTTCGAAGATATACCTTGACTATTATTTATGGAACAGATAAAGTAATACTCTAATATTATTTATGGAAATGCCAAAGTACATAGTGTCATTTGACTACTCAGATTGTCTCTAGGATACCATACTAATAGCTACTCCTACCTTTCATCAAATATCTCCATTTCTTATCTTATACATCCTTGTATGATTGCATATTCACTTTAACATTCTCATTTTTGTTGCTATTATTTTGTACTAATGTTGGCTATATGCTATCTAACATTCAACTTTTTATATCATCGTAGGCCTTATTGTTCTATTAAACTTTCCTTTTTGTACTTTTATCCTCAAAGGAATTTTACGATCATACAAAAACTCTTGATGCATTGTTTCATTTCATCTAACCTCCTTTAATTCTATGGTTTACATCATCATTAATCTCTCCACTCATTTGAAAAATAGATCCCAAAAATCTAAAAACATCTTTTTTGGGTATTTTGTATCCAAGCAAATGCATGAAATCTTAATGTCCATAACTTATCGGAGCAAACTCACTTCATATACTCAGTCTTGCTCCGATTCAGTGTAAATCCTTTATATTTCAACATGCTCCTCCACAATTTTAGTTTTTTATGAACACTGATTTTGGTTTCATGAATAAGCATAATATCTGTTGAGATATATAGTTCCACATTGGTTGGATGAACAATTAATGTGGAGTTTATAAGGCCTTGGGCACTCCCACCCTTTGAGCTAGCTTTTGGGGTGGTGTATCCCAAGGTTATTTACATGGAATCAGAGCCTCGCCGTTCCCCACTTTCTCTTGTGGAATTTCTTAGCACAGGTAGGCTGAGCCTGTTGCATTATCCACTCTTCAAGTCCAATGGGCTCTCGTGTAAGGGGGCGTGTTGAGATATATAGTCCCACATTGGTTGGATGAACAATTAATGTGGAGTTTATAAGGCCTTGGGTACTCCCACCCTTTGAGCTAGCTTTTGGGGTGGTGTATCCCAAGGTTATTTACAATATCATTTGCAAGTAGTATATACCATGACTTTATCTTGGATATCTTTTGTTATTTAATTTATCACGAGCAAAAAGATAAGGACTCAATGCAAAACCTCGGTGTATACCTATCGTCATACAAAAATAACTTGATGTTCCATTCCAAGTCTTCATATATGTAGTACCACTATACATTTTCTTAATTGCATTTATTTTTTCCTCTCAAGAACCTTTCTTGGAACCGTATGATATGTCTTCTCCGTATCAATAAACACCATATGTAAGTCATTTTTATTTTCTCAATATCTTTCTATCAATTTTCAATCAAGAAATTAGCCTCTATGATACTTGTTCCCAGCATAAATCTGAATTGATTAACAGAGGCCTTGGTCTCTATTCGCAAGTAATATTCAATAACTCTATTACAATTTCATAGTATGGCTCTTAAGCTCAACACCTACATAGTTAGAACAATTTTAAATCTCTCATTTGTTTTTATAAATAGGCACAAACATGCTCTGCTTCATTATATCAAACACCTTATTAGTTTAGAGAATCTTATTAAAAAGATTTGTCAACCAACTTATTGCCACACACCCAGGTATCTTCCCACTTCAATTGGGACACTATTGGATCATAAAGCTTTATTAGTCTTCATCTTTTTTAATGTCTCCTTAATCTCATATGCTGTAATTCTACGCACAAACCTCATGCTCAGATCGGAAAATAACCTGATGTTCTGATACAGACCAACAATTCCAATACAGAAACAACTCAAGAACAGTATATTGATATTGATGTGGATCAACCAATTACAATAACAAAGACAATATATTGCTATCGGAAATCACACTGACAATAATGGAAGAGACAATTAACAGTAATAAAAAGAGAAAATAACAATGATAGTTCTAGAGCAACTGGAGAGGCTCTAGTCTCTCCCAAATCACCTAAAAGGTGCCCAAAAGTCCCAAGTCCAAAGATGCCTCTCCTCACTTCCTTGCTGCCTTTTAACCTTCTCATCCTCTCTCCTTGCCACCTCATCCCTTCTAACAGAATTGGAGCCTTCCAACAACCTCACCTCTAGAATATTCCTTTTATTAATTGAGTCATCCTTCCTAAGTAATTCCCTATGGCAATTCTTAGGATAAACCATTAGTGGGGTCCTATCAATACTCCCCCCCTAAACACTCACCTTGCCCTCAAGGTGAGGTTTAGCCTTCACGAGCTTTCCACCGGGATCCCATTGTTTGAATTGTAAGACCCCAAATTTGCAACCAACTTGATAGGTCATGCATGGAGCAATATAGGTCCCACCCGGATCCCATTGCCCTTATGCAATTCCCACTAGCACTTCAAATTCTTTTGCAGCAATAGGGAGAGTAGTAGAAAACAAATCAAACCACAGTTTCTGCAAATCATTTTGTAAAGACGTTCCACTTGGACTAAGATATCTATCACGACCCCAAACCAAAACTGAATATCTATCCTTCATTCTCTGCACTTCCTCAATTAATATATATTTCCAATCAATTATAGAGAGCTTTGATCGGTAACATATGATGAACTCATAAGTAGTGACCAGAACATTGAATTTCATAGCAGAAACTTCTTGAGAAAATAAGTTTGACCAATTATCCTTCCCTCCTACATAAAAACTACAAGGTATAGATGGTAACCAATCAAAAAACTCACTCTTCCAGTTAGTCAACACGACATATGGGATTATTTTAAAACGCGAACCATAGTTTCCTTCGAATTCCTTCAAGTATACAAGTAATGACTTAACCTGTACCATTTTGCCAAAATCCACCTCATCTACCAATATTCCATTTAACTTGTTGTTAATCAAAGAAAACATCCATTGCAAACCCATGGGTTGATAGTCCCACAATGTACCAGCTCGTAACCTTGATGGTGGTTTTGTGACCACTTCGTTCACAACATGAGCAACCATCTCTAGAAAACAATTTCTAATCTTCACTTCCTCTCCATCACAAGCTGCCGCTGCTCTAACTTTTTCAAGAATGACCCAGTCCGGGGACGTTTGCAACAACCCTTGAAACTCTTGGACGGTGGCTGGTGCGGTCGAAATTGGGGGCGCAAAAGTCGACCCATGCTTAGACCTTGATTCATGCGTTTGAATGGAGGTGGCAGCGACACCGCATCCGGCTTGGACGTTCCGTCGTGCTCCATTCTGTTTTTGGTGGCAGTCCACGGCGCTAAACAAGTTGATTAGGGTGTGTGGTTGGGTGAAATAATGGGTTAGTGGATCCCAAATAAACCTAGTGGGCTCACTTAATTCAGAATGGTGTATGGACTCACAAGCCCATTCTTTTAATAAAAAAGAGACATGTACAACATCATTATTGGGCTGGTCTGTAAACTTCACCACTACCATTTGGGCCGGATCTAGTAGTTGATCCAACTCCAACTTTGACCTAGTTTTTTCCTCTTTCTCTTTTGCAAGCCATCGTTGCATTTCACCTCCAGGTCCAGTCGCCATTCCTATTCTAACGCCTGATCGCAATGCACCTCTTCCCAAATCTAAATCTAACTGCGAAAGTGGGTTTGACTCTATTACTGGTGGGTGTAGCGACTCCATCATCTGCGTAGCTCTCTTTGATGGTTGATTTTGTTCCATTTCTTCTTCGAACTCAGAGGCCGATGTTTTTTCCATTGCGGTTGGCAGTTCCAATGGTGGTATTGGTAGTTTTTCTCCTCCAAAGGTTCCATTGCTTTTTTCCTTTGCTTTTTGCCACAATGAGCCTTCCACTTCTGAATCTGTCCTCTTTTCTTTCTCCTCTTGAATCTGGCTATCTGCCTTGCAACTTCGTAGATCGTGATCTCTGCCGCCTCGTTTGCTACAACTAACGACCAAATCCTTTTCATCCATCTTGACTTTCTTCTCTTTCAACCATTCCGTTTCTGACTCTAAATTCACATCTTCTGCTCCGACCTCCTCATCCTCCAAGCAAACCTTGGGTTGAAATTCCTTGAAAAAAAGCTTTTAAAAATGTCCACCAGCTCGCTCTTTGGTTATGCCAGATCCAAAATCGATACCAGATGCGAGCATTACCGGTGAATCGCTTCACAACTTCCTTTTGCTTTTCATTGTCTGAAATTCCATATGCCTTAAAATACTGCTCAGCCTGGATTGACCATCCCCACGCATCTTCTTCACCAGAAAATATAGGAATTCTGATTTTGCGAAATTGCTTTTCCATATATTTTTTTTTTTTTTTCAAAGCTCCCCAGATCAGAGAGCTCTGATACCAATTGATACAGACCAACAATTCCAATACAGAAACAACTCAAGAACAGTATATTGATATTGATGTGGATCAACCAATTACAATAACAAAGAAAATATATTGCTATGGGAAATCACACTGACAATAATGGAAGAGACAATTAATAGTAATAAAAAGAGAAAATAACAATGATAGTTCTAGAGCAATTGGAGAGGCTCTAGTCTCTCCCAAATCACCTAAAAGGTGCCCAAAAGTCCCAAGTCCAAAGATGCCTCTCCTCACTTCCTTGCTGCCTTTTAACCTTCTCATCCTCTCTCCTTGCCACCTCATCCCTTCTAACAGAATTGGAGCCTTCCAACAACCTCACCTCTAGAATATTCCTTTTATTAATTGAGTCATCCTTCCTAAGTAATTCCCTATGGCAATTCTTAGGATAAACCATTATTGGGGTCCTATCATGTCCCTTTACAAGCCTTCACATATGTAGTAGCACCATCATACATATCCTTGATTGCTTCTACATACTTTGATGATACTTTTTCCCTTCAATAGAACCTTTCTTGGGACTTATCATACATCTCGAGATAAATAAACACCATATGTAGGTACATTTTTCCGGCATAAATCTAAATTGATTTACAAAGACCTTTGTCTTTATTCTCAAATGATATTGAATAAATTTCTCTCATAACCTCATACTCATAGTATGACACATAAGCTTAACACGTCTATAATTAGAATAATTCTTGATATTTCCCTTGTTTTTATAAATTGGCACAAGCATACTCTTTCTTCATATATTAGGCATCTTATGAGTTTGGAGAATCTTATTAAAAATATTTGTTAGCCAATTTATTGCCACACTCTCCAGGCGTATCCACACTTCAATAGGGACACTATTGGGGGCTCGAAGCTTCACTAGTTTTAGTCTTCTTTAGTGCCTCCTAAACCTCATGTGCTTTAATTCTATGAAAAAACCGTCTCTTCAGATTGGAAAATGACATGATGTTCCATTACATGCCTTAATGCATGTAGTAGCACCATCATACATATCCTTGATTGCGTGCACCAACTTTGATGATACTTTTCTTCTCTTCTCAAAATAGAACCTTTCTTAGAACCCTATCAAACGCCTTCTCTAGATCAATAAACACCATATGTAGGTCATTCTTTATTTTTGGATATCTTTCCATTAATTGTCATATCAAGAAAATAGCCTTCATGGTACATCTTCCTGGCATAAATCCGAATTTATTTATAGAGACTTTTGCTTTTATTTTTAAGGGATATTCAATAACTCTCCCACAATTTCATATTATGGCTCTTTAGCTTAATGTCTATATAGTTAGAACGATTATGTACAAATTGGAAAAATCTTTGCTTCTGGTCTCTTGCACGACTTTCTTAGCATTTTTTTTAGCAATCTAAACTTTTGGCAAGTTCTTCTCACTATAATATTTATGCGAACATCTAAAATAGTCCTTTTGCTATTTAGTAGCTTTTTGCGCCTCTTCATTCCACCAAGTTTCCTTTATTTGAAATCTGATAATAGCTTTTTGTTCCTCTTCATTCCAATTACCCTCCTATAACGAGTAGGATATGATAATAGCTCCTTCTCCTTGTACTATGGTACAAGCTTGATATTGGGATCCCTAGATGTATCGATGGGTCTCCACCCTTGCACGCCGGTTTCTTCCAAGATGTGTAAGGCATGATTTCTTTGGGAGTTGCAGATGTCATGCCTAAACTTTGCCACCTTGACACGTGAGAAATTTTGGAGCTTGCTTAGATCCTTGGTGTGAAAATCTTTTAATAACTGTTGTTTCAGTTGTTAAATGACAATCAATCACTTCCGGTGATAATGTCATCCACATAGTAGCAAGATAGATGCATTGATTAGTAGATTGAAGCCAATAGAGAGTAGATTTTGTTGGATTCACTATGAATCATGCTGAAGTCTTGAACAAATGTACTAAAGCGGCCCAACCAGGCTTGAGGTGACTTTTTTAGGCCATAGAGTTATTTGCAAAGCTTGCATACTGATGGAACCCAGAAAATTATAATAATGTATTTACTAAATCAAGAAATTACACACACTAATTCAAGATAAAATGCAGAAATTAAACACCAAAAGATCTCACTCACTCTAAAGCCAAATACCTAGGCCAAGAGATCCCAAGAGATCCTTTCCCAAAACCCCACTCCAAATACTCTGAATACATGAATAATGAAAATATCACCCTAAACTTCTATTTATACTAATTCTAAAATACTAATGGGCTTGGATTATTTATTATAGGCCCATCAATACTCCCCCTTCAAAATTCACCTTGTCCTCAAGGTGAAAGAAGAATTGGTAACCAGAAAAAAATCTTCCTTCCGGATCCCATTGTTTGAAGCATATAGAACAAGTTACACTTGATCCCAATGCTTTCTTGCAAATTGTTGTAGTTCCCTTTTCCTTTAGTGCTCTGCTTCCTATAGGGGCTTAACCCCCAAAATATGCTCTATTTTCCAAGGCAATTTTAGCCGCAAAACAGAGCATAACTCCATTGTCCCCTTCGGTGTTTACCATGTCTTCCATGGAGTCGTCCCCTTCACCCAAGAATATTACATGCAGATGGGATTTCATGCAAATCGGATCTGGCCAGTATGGAGCGCACATGAAGCATAGGTCGCGCCACCGTTGTTCCACCATCTCTTCCGACGACAAGCAGCAAATTCGCTCCACCCTCCTCTGGTTCACGTTGGTGTTGCTCACTGTTGCTCCTTGTGTGGAACCCTGCCTTTCTCCTGGGTCATACATCATCAGCCCCTGTGCAAAAAGTAAGTCATTGGGCCTTGTTAGTAAAGAACTGAGCCCGTTTCCCCCATTACTATAACTTGTGTTAGTGGGCTTTTGCTGAAATGAATTGGACCCATTTTGAATGTCCAAGCCCACTCCTCCATCATCACATTTCTGGTTTATAGAATTATTGGGCCTGTGAGTATCTGGATTTAAGCCCATCTTATTATTTTCCCCTAGCCCAGATTGAAACTCATGCCAACTTGACCCATTTTTGCTTGGCCCATTGCATTCTGAATTATAACTCAGAGTGGGTTGTGTCTGAATGTGGGTACTGGCCCTATTTGACCAAGCCACTAGCACGTGACCATCAACGTCAGTCCAATATTCATACTTTGCCCAACCCGTTTCGGATCCGACCCATATCTTCACCTTCTCCCTTTCTTCAACCTCTGTTCTTCTTTCTTCATCTCCATTCTTTTCTTTTTTTTTTTCTTCTTTTTCTGTTTCCTTGGCCTTCGATTTCTCTATTTCTCTTCTTTTTGTTTCTTCTATAATGTCATCTTCTTCAGAGCTCCGATCTGTCTCTCCTTCTTCTATATCTGGTCCAATTTCCGTAAACCCACTTCGGCCCACCATGTTCATCGTCTTCCCTGCGACAATCTGCTCTTCTTCAGTTCTCTGCGACATCATCTCTTCCCAACTTTCCACGCGATTTACCTGGATCCCAACTCGTTCTTCTTTATAATTTTTCCCTTCTCGTTGTTTTGGATCTGCTAGTCGTGTAGTTTCCTTACTTGCTCCAGATCCGTTCGCGCGTCTTCTCTCTGTTCCAGATCTGACCTGATCTCCTTCATCTTCTTCCTTTCTTTTTGCCACCTTAGTTGCTTTTTCTTTTTCTGTTGCGCTTTCCCTTTCTTGGACTTCTGTTTCTTTGATTCTTGCTTTTTGTTCTTGTGCAAAACACGGATCCATGTGCTCTATTAATGTCCACATTGTTTCCTTAAGTTGATGAACAACATCTTCAACTCGATCCATTCCTGCTTCCACTCGATCCATGCTTGCCTCTAATCGATCCATGCTCCTCTCCATTATGTTGTTTTCCATTTTTTTTTAGATCTGCTCCTTTTTTTTTTTAAATCAGATCTGGATCCAAAACACTCCCAGGATTGTAGTGCTTTGATACCAAATTGATGGAACCCAGAAAATTATAATAATGTATTTACTAAATCAAGAAATTACACACACTAATTCAAGATAAAATGCAGAAATTAAACACCAAAAGATCTCACTCACTCTAAAGCCAAATACCTAGGCCAGGAGATCCCAAGAGATCCTTTCCCAAAACCCCACTCCAAATACTCTGAATACATGAATAATGAAAATATCACCCGAAACTTCTATTTATACTAATTCTAAAATACTAATGGGCTTGGATTATTTATTATAGGCCCATCACATACTAACCTAGGCTCCCCCTAAGCAACAAAACTAGGCGATTGTTCCATATAAACTTTGTCTTGTAAATAACCATAGAGAATGGCCAAGGAGAAACAACAATCAGGGTTAAGAAACTGGGGGTCATTTTCGCAACTAGAGAGAAGGCTGGAACCAATGAGCGGTCGAGGTCAGTGTTGAGGTTAATATAGGACGAGACTAGCTCAACACTAGAGTTTTACGTGGAAGCCAAAGGAGGATAATAGAAAGGAATTGGGAGGGTTGTATTAACCTAATAGACCTTTGTTGGTGAAGGATTGAAAGGTTGATGATCGAAAAAGGTGATGTCAGCAGACATGACATGTCAGCCTAGAATGAGAAAGTAGCAACGACACCGTTTATGAAGATGGGAATATTTGAGCAAAGGACACTTGAAGGTCATTAGCTTGTCCTTCCTTGAAGTATGATTGTGAACAAAACAATTACAACCAAAAACATCAGGAGTACAGTGATAAATACAAGGATCCTAATTCCTACAATTGCATAATTTGGTTATTTCCTATACAAAAGAACCTAGGCACTGTTTACATAGTTTCCAACAGTCTTTTTGAAGATAGAAATAAACTTTATTTTGTGACTGTTATACAACTGTTTTTTGTATTGTACTTTTCCCGTGAGAATTATTTATCAGTATTAAAATTTGTTGCTAATCCTTGTAGGTATCAAACCTTTTGTATGTTGACCAACCAACTGGAACTGGCTTTAGCTACAGCAATGATTTGCGTGACATTCGTCATAATGAACAGGGTATTAGCAATGACTTGTATGACTTTTTGCAGGTACTTGTGTTTGCTCTGAATATTAGTTATGGAATTTTAGTGCAATGTTCATTTATTACCTAACATTTATTATTCTTGTGATGGAAGTTGTAGTTCGAAACTTATTTATGTTAAAATTCCTCTTACTGTGTTATGCTAAATTTGGTAAGAATTATCTTGAAGCTCCTGTTAGAGAAATATTGGAAGCCATGCCCATATGTGGTTGCAATGTAGCGAATGATGAGTAATACAACTACCAAAGAAAGATTAGAATACCATCTTAACACAACCCTAAATGTGGATCGTAGATTTTTATCTCAATTGAGCTAATAAAGAATATCTCGTCCAATTTTGCATATAACCTTGTATTTATTTTAAATATTCTATCTTTAGGTTACATAATCAGTTTGGTAGTTTCCTAAATTACAGTAATTAGGTTGGTAATTTCTTCATTTTTAGGGATTTGTTTCCTTAGATTTGTTAGGGATGTGCAAAAAATCCATAAGAATACCATAGGAACTGATTTTTTAAAACAATTCTTTAAACCGGACTAGTTTTATTTTATTTTTATTTTTTTGTATACATGGAGGGCACAAGCCCCGAAGAAAACACAAAAATTAAGTAGCAGCAGAGGTAACAGCCTCTTCAGTCTGAACTGAGTCCTTAAGCAAGATACTAGCTAAACCATAAGGTGGGTCTTCAAAAATGTGGTACATCCTCCTTGAATTTTTTTAAAAGGCTCGGTTCTGAACCGATTTTGAATTGATTTTCTTTCATTTCATACGTTACATAATTGAACAAATATAAACACTTCTAGTTCTAGGTTTTTCAAAGGATCTCGTTCCCCCATCTTTGTTGATTTTTAGATTTCATCAAGATGAAAAAAGAAGCTGAAAATGGAGAGTTTGCAATTGGAAACGATGGCTGTAACTGGAGGTAGAAAATTGTGTCATAATTTCCGTATAATCTGACTTATCATAATATATCTAATAAAGGAAAAAGAAAATCAATAAAAATTACAATATGAACATGTACTTATAATAAATGTTTAATTTTATGGTAATCTTTGTTTTTGAGCATTATAAATTATTTTATATCCTTAATATTTGGTATAGCACCTTCAAGCTAACTGCTATCTTGTTATAGCATTGAGGATGGCTCGCCCGCACCGCTATCCAATATGTGATAACTATGACCATAGGTTGGAGTTTCAGACTCAATATAAAAAGAGATAGAGCGCAGCCAAATATTTACTTGCCCTGGCATCATGCATAAGACTCAAGGAGATTAGATTTCAACATAACTTCCGTCTTACTGATGTAGTATTAACCTATGAAGTACCGATACCGATACGGCAATTTCGATACGTTCCCGATACGGGACATCGATACGTTACTTCAAAAATACTAATATTTCGATACGTTCCGATACGTCTTAGTATTAAATAATATTTTTAATATATAAAGTGTATTTCACATTAATAAAATATAATAAAAGAAAAATCATAAGCAGAAATAATAGATTATCCATAAAATCATAATAAATAGACAAAAAACAGAATTTACAATCATAATCATGTTAAAAAAAAATAATCATGATAAAATTATATTTGTTGTGGACAATGAAAAGCTCAAAATAAAAATATGGAAAAATTAACAAAAATTAAAAGCTCAAATTAACACAACATTCATGCATGATAAAAAAGGAAAAAAATGAGGTTAAAGAAATGACAAACTGACAACAATCACAGACGCAAATAGAGAGAGAGAGAGAGAGAGAGAGAGAGAGAGAGAGAGAGAGAGAGAGAGAGAGAGAGAGAGAGAGAGAGAAGGGTAGACTCAGAGGAGAGCAAAGAGAGCGCGACCGCGTCGAGGAGATGGGGAAGTGAGTCGGCACTTTCCAGAGATCAGAGATGGCGGACGGCAGACTCAAGAGGAGAGGAAGAAGTGAGTCGGCCGGCAGATGGCAGTGAGCTTTCAGTGATTTTAGAACAGAGATGGCGGAGGTGAGTATAGAACTAAGTGAGTCAGATTTCGATTCAGGGTTTTTTGCCAAAAATCTTCAATTAGAAAACACCCTTCAGTTTTTTAAAGTTTACATTCATGGTATTTGATCGTATCGATTTTGTTGACTCATCCAATACGTGAAAATGAGTATCGCCAATGTATCCGTCTGGGACGGGTATCGAATACGTAAAAAAAATGATAGAAAATGATAGAAGTGAAATAAGCATCAATCAAGCAGCTCAAAATGTCCCAGTAACGTAAAATAGCATATTGAACTACCCAATGTATTCAAATTATGCATATATACCATACGAAAAGTAACTATGCCAATAGTCGTGTGAAGCAAAACAGTCAAGCCATAATAGGCAAACGTCAAGCCAATAATAGAGGCAAAGATAAATTGAAGGTTAGCAAGCGTATATGTAAAGTGCCAAATCAACCGAAAAGCTTAAGCTGTTAGGTGAAGTTACATTAATAGTTTTATATATCTCTAATAAGCCCCTTCACACGAGAGGCAACTGGCCTTGAAGACTGGACAATGTACAGATCCACCTACCTATGCTAAGAAACTACTCCACATGACTTAATTAATTATTAATTAAATGGGAGGCGATGAGGATCGAACCTGTGACACCGAGGTTTTGATACCATGTAAAGCGTCAATTCAATCCAAAAGCTTAAGTTGTTAGGTGAGGTTTTTATATATCTCTAACAGTATATATTACATTAAGATGAAAAGTCCTCATCAACTAACTATTCCCCATTCTCATTATCATCATTTTCAGTCTCTCCTAGAATCTCATCGTCATCTGATAGATCATCATCCAAGTTTTATGAAATGTCTTCATCATCATTCGCAAGCTGAGGAACCTTGGGAGAAGTGGGACCCTATGTGGTGACCCTTTCAATCTCATAGCCTTCGAGTCGAGACACCAACAAAGATAGGCTATCTCACGATCCACGTTGTCTATCCATTACTCAATGCGGGAGAAGACATAACAACTTCGTTAGAAGCTCCCACTTGAGGAAGTTTTTTGCCGATAAAACGAAACCATTGTGCTGCTCATTCCTGCATACTGACGAATGCTAAATGGATTCTCCAGTTCTGGGAATTCCTTGTACCCCAAATTTTTTTTCTTCTCTCACAATCCACCCAAGAGGTTCGATTGCTTCAAAAGATGGCGTTTCCACCTTCGTCGCCCTCATCTGTCCCCACCAAAATCTCATTTTGCTCCCATTCCTTCCCTCTTGAATGAGAGGTTGAGTCTCCAAAGGCAGGATGTTGAACCAGCCCCATTAATCTCAATTCAATTTTGGTGTATCCAAATTTTAGTAAGTTCATGAGTGTCATTTATAGCCTCTAAACTATTGCATATGGACAGAAAATTAATTGTATTCTCGCTGGTGTCTCCCTACAAAATCTCCAATGAATTTTCAAGAGTGTTCATTCTCCTTTCAAGTCGCTCCATGGTGTCTTGGATCCGACGGGTTGGACCAAATTGATATGCCATTGGAAACTTATAAAATTGTTGTTACGAGAATAAAGGGAATATAGAAGCAAGGAGGATTTATTTTATTGTGATAGGCAATAATACAAGAATGTTCTTGCCAAGGGAGAAGCCCCTGAATCTGAGATGAGTTCTCAACCAACCACTCATAATACAATTGTTTGTGTATCCTCTAAGAGGTTCCTCCTTATAAGTTTATTTCGTATCTATTGAGTTCTTGGTTGCCTGTCAATGAAAACAACCCTTTTGCTTTTCCTGAGTTATTGGCTGTCATAACTCCTATAATGGTTCTTTACATGGTATCAGAGCCTCGTGTCCCGGGTTCGATCCTCGCAGCCTCCCACTTTGTTTCAAGTGGAATTTCCTTGTTCGCACAGGTAGGTGGGCCTGTGTATTGTCCACCCTTCAAGCCCAGTGGGCTCTTGTGTGAGGGGGCGTGTTAAGATATATAAAACCATTAATGTAGCCTCACCCAATAGCTTAAGCTTTTGGATTGAATTGGTTCTTTATAGTATCTTTTTTTGTTGTTGAGAAATATTCCTACGGAAGTAGACCTTCCAAATGGCTGGTTTTGTAACAGGATATCATCCCAAATGTGGGTGTAGGTTTGTATATTATTTCACACTGCAGAGTTGTAAGAGTAATACGGTCATAGACATGCTAAAAATATTTTAGAATGATTAAAATACCCTCTTAACAGTTATTTTCTTTTTCCTTCAGGCTTTCTTTGCAGAGCATCCCCAATATGCAAAGAATGACTTTTTTATTACTGGTGAATCATATGCTGGGCACTATATTCCTGCTTTTGCAGCTCGTATCCGTAGGGGAAACCAAGCTAATGAAGGAATTCATATAAACCTGAAGGTCTGTTGCATTACATAATGAACCATTCTAACTTTCTAAGTGACGGAGTTGTGTTGAAGGAAATAATTCTTGCGTATCTTATTTTAATTGTTTGAACAGGGACTGGCTATTGGTAATGGGATGACTGATCCTGCAATCCAGTATAAAGCTTACACAGATTATGCACTGGACATGGGCATAATTAAGAAGGCTACACATGACCTTCTTGATATAGGGTTGGTTCCAGCCTGTGAATTGGCAATAAAGCTATGTGGTAATTTGACATTTTTTTCTTTCAGCGAATATTTGACACTTAACATTATACTCTTGTATATAATAATGTGATGTCCCCTACCCTTGCTATTTGGAGTTTCATGGGGAATGGTTTATATAATGATGGAACGGATTTTCTTATATTCAAATATTGAAACGCTTGAGCAATTCTCCTTACAAAATGTGAAAACAGAAATTCGAAAAAATGACTTTGCAGGAAGAACAAAGAAAGACATTACGGACTCTACTCTTGATTCCCCTGAGGTCCCCAATGGATCCTTTATTCCCCCCTTAATTGGTTGTTACTCTCATCATGATCCCCACACATGTTCCCATCCCACTCTATAAACTCACACATCATCCCTCCTAACCGTTAACATCTTTCTCTCTCTTCTAACTAACTTTCTTTGCTTTCATCCTTCACACTAATTGGAATCTCCTCCTCTTCCCTTTAAATTCCTTTCCACTCCTGAGTTTGGGTCCTTCACACTAACTTTCTTTGCTTTCATCCTTCCCTTCTGACCCTGATCTAGCTATCATGGGCCTACTCTTCTTCCTTCTTCTGCCATAAACATTTTAAAGCCTCAACATATAATAATGTGATGTGATATGATTACATATAAAACTATGAAAGACAAAGCATTAATCTCAATTTATATTATCACTAGAATCCCAATCCTTACAAAAAAAAGAAAAAAAGGAAACCATTCAATAGAGATAATCCAAGATACATAAAATGCAATAATAATATTATCAAATATTTTCTAGATATTCTAACACTCCTCTTCAAACTAAACTCAATAAGCTTGTCACAATCAAACAAACTAAAAGAAAATTAAATTATAATGTAGTGGCAAGTGATGGAATTGAGATTGGTGATGGGGTTTGGGACTGGGGATGGGGCTAGAGTGAATTTGGGATTCAGAGACACTGCTAGAGCACATATGGGACAAAGATGGTGCAATTGCAAGTCTAGGAGTGAAGATAATGTGTGCCTGAGTTCTTTAATTTATTATTTAATAAGCCAAATGAGTTCGTAAGTGGCAAATACCTTGACTTAATATTCTACTTTAGCACTTGATCATGCAACAACATTTTGTTTTGTTACTTTTTATAGAAATCATACTACCCTTACTAAATACACAATAGTGGATCTCGTACCAATAGTGAAACCTGCCTAATCAACATTTGAATATCAAACCACTCAAGCATGACCTTTAAGACCTTTTCTTGGTGCTCATTTATTGCATTTTAGAGTATGAGTTACTGGATCCTGGTGTTCCGCACAAGGAGCATTGTGTAGTTGACTAACCACACAACTAATGATATGTTTGGACTAGTGACCGTAAAGTAGTTCAATTTCCCAACTAGTCTTTTGAATCTCTTGATTTGAGAGCAAGTCTCCCTAGTTTGGCAAAAGTTTGACATTTGGATCCATGGGAGTGTCAATTGGCTTTGCATTCAACATAATTGTTTCCTCAAGAATGTCCATGACATACATCTTTTGGGAAATTGTAGTTGGAAAGTATCTCCTATTTAGGGACACAGTAAATAAATAGGATTTGATTTGAGTTAAATATAAAGAATATATTAAATATATATTGAA
This sequence comes from Gastrolobium villosum, assembly GCA_032173675.1. Lineage (NCBI taxonomy): Eukaryota > Viridiplantae > Streptophyta > Magnoliopsida > Fabales > Fabaceae > Gastrolobium > Gastrolobium villosum. The sequence continues at coordinate 5,881 of JAVKPL010009037.1, read as the reverse complement.
TGAATAATTACAAGACAAGAGCTGTCTATATATAGAGACTCGTAAAACCTAAAGAGCTAAGTTTACCCGATGTGGGGCTATCTAATATATACTGAACAATTATATACGATGTGGGACTATCTAATATATATAATAAATATTCTAACACTCCCCCTCAAGCTGGAGCGTATATATTGTAAGCACCCAGCTTGCCACAAATATATTCAACCCGAGGTCCCCTAAGAGCTTTAGTGAAGACATCCGTGAGTTGATTACTGGAGTTGACAAATGCCATTTTGATTTCTCCTGACTGAATCTTTTCTCGAATGAAGTGACAATCGATCTCTATATGTTTGGTTCTTTCATGAAATACCGGATTAGAGGATATATGTAGTGCAGCTTGATTGTCACAGATGAGAGTCATGGGTTGTTTCTGTTCACAAAGATGGAGCTCCCGAATTAACTGCTTTAACCAGATTAGCTCACAAGTAGCAACTCCCATTGCACGATATTCGGCCTCTGCACTAGATCGGGCAACAACAGTTTGTTTCTTACTTTTCCAAGAAATCAGGTTTCCTCCAAAGAAAACACAATAGCCTGAAGTAGAGCGCCTATCCGAGGGTGATCCTGCATAATCAGCATCTGAATAACCATAAATTTCTGTATTTCCCTGATCTGAATATAATAAACCTTTCCCTGGTGTTCCTTTGATGTAATGAAGAATTCTAACAACAGCATCCCAATGAGAATCACATGGAGAATCAAGAAACTGACTAGCGACACTAACAGCAAAAGAAATGTCCGGTCTGGTTACAGTGAGATAATTGAGCTTCCCAATCAACCTTCGATAACGTCCAGGATCAGATAATGGCTCCCCCTGTCCGGGCAACAACTTGACATTGGGATCCATGGGTGTATCAACTGATTTACATCCCAACATTCCAGTCTCTTCTAGGATATCCAAGGCATATTTCCTTTGACAGATAGAAATGCCCTTTCTAGATTGCGCCACCTCAATTCCCAAGAAGTAACGTAGCTTCCCAAGATCTTTTGTTTGAAATTGACTGAATAAATGCTGTTTTAACTGATGAGTTCCTTCTTGATCACTTCCGGCGAGAATGATGTCATCAACATAGACTAACAAATAGATGCATTTGTTAGGAGATGTGATCCTATAAAATACAGAATGTCCAGCTCTAATCCGGATTAAGCCAAACGCCTGAACAACAGAACTGAAACGACTGAACCATGCCCGAGGAGACTGTTTGAGACCATATAATGATTTGCGAGGACGACACACCTTCCCAGACTCCCCCTGAGCAACAAAACCAGGTGGTTGCTCCATGTAAACTTCTTCTTGTAAATCACCATGAAGAAAAGCATTTTTGATGTCAAGTTGTAGGAGTGGCCAGTGGCGAACAACAGCAAGGGCAAGAAATAAGCGAACCGATGCCATCTTAGCAACAGGAGAGAATGTGTCGCTATAATCAAGACCAAAGATTTGAGTAAAACTTTTTGCAACTAAACGTGCCTTGAGACGATCAATATGGCCATCAGGTCCAACTTTCACAGTAAAAACCCAGCGACAACCCACTATAGACTTCTCTGGGGGAGCAGAAACAAGGTCCCAAGTGCCATTGGTATGAAGTGCGGTCATCTCATCTAGCATCGCTTGGCGCCACCCTGGATGAGAAAGTGCTTCACTTGTGGTTTTAGGAATAGAAACAGAAGAAAGATTAGAAACAAATGTGAAATGAGGAGGAGAAAGACAGTCATAGCTCAAAAAGGTATAAAGAGGATAAGGATTACGAGTAGTACGTGTACCTTTTCTTTGAGCAATAGGAAGAGCCTCTGGTGAAGGATCCGGAGGGGAAGAATCAACTGCGGGGGGCAATGTGTCAGCAGGGATCGAGTTAATAGGAGGCACAGTCTTACGACGTTGATAAGTGAGAAGTGGACGTTCCTCAGGTAGTGAAGCAATATGTTGCTTATCTGGAATAGAAGTACCTGCAGCTGGCAAAGACAAGTCTAGAAAGGGAACAAGAAGAACATGATCAACTTGTGACAATGAAGACGGGTTAGAATTAAAGGGTTGTTGATCAAGAAAGGTGACATCAGCGGAAACTAAGTAACGCTTGAGATCGGGAGAGTAACAACGATACCCCTTTTGAAGACGAGAATAACCAAGAAAAATGCATTTAAAAGCTTTGGATGTTAACTTGTCTTTACCAGGAGTAAGATCATGAACAAAACAGGTACAACCAAAGACATGTGGGGATAGAGGATAAAGAGGAACATCTGGAAACAATAAGGTATAAGGAATGTCATTATTAAGCACAGATGAAGGCATGCGGTTGATGAGAAAGCAGGAAGCAAGTACTGCATCGGCCCAGAAGTGAAGAGGAACATGCATGTGGATAAGAAGAGTTCTTGCAATCTCAATGAGATGTCTATTCTTTCGTTCAGCTACTCCATTTTGTTGTGGAGTGTGAGGACAAGTGATTTGGTGTAAAGTACCCTTTGTGGCTAAGAAATTAGAAAAGTCAACAGAAACATATTCCTTAGCATTATCACTTCGTAAAATACGAATAGAAGCACCAAATTGAGTATGGATTTCAGCAGAGAACTTTTGATAAATAGAAAATAATTCAGAACGGTTTTTCATTAAATAAATCCAAATACAACGGGAAAAATCATCAATAAAAGTAACGAAATACCGAAATCCTAAAACAGACACACTACGATTAGGACCCCAAATATCTGAATGAATAATAGAAAAAGGAGCATCAGCTCGTTTATTGACTCGATTAGCAAAGGAAGAGCGTATGTGCTTTCCTTGCTGACATGACTGACAATCTAAAGTCTGAAGACCAGATAAAAGAGGAACCATCTTTTGTAATTTTGAAAGACTAGGATGCCCAAGACGACTGTGGATGAGTTGTGGAGATTCTGTGAAAACAGAATGGTTAGAAAAGTAATGGTGCAAGTAAGGGATTGGATCAATTTATTAATAGAAATTAAGTTATAAAGGATGCCAGGAATGTAATAAACAAATGTCAAGGCCAAGGTAGAGGTCGGACGAGCTTGTCCGATCCACAGAACTGGAGCTTTGGTTCCATCAGTAAGGATAAATGAAGGTAAATGATCAGAATAAGTAAGAGATGTAAAGAGTTCCTTATTACCACAAAGATGATCGGTAGCACCTGAGTCAAATATCCAAGTGCCAAGTGATGTAGATTGAGAAACACAAGCAACGAGATTACCAGTATATGGAATGGAGGACTGAGGCTGGAGAAACTGAACCAAATAATGCATTGTCTGACTGAGCTATATTTGCAGCAAGAGAGGTGGCCCAATTATTATCACCATGTTAGAATCCCTCAGTTTGGAAGATGTAATGACCCAAATATTCGTGAGATGCTGCATGAGGAAGTTTTGACAGGAGGATAAGGAGATTTAACCTCCGAGAGATCAGGGGGCGCTGCTGCCATGTATAAAAGCCGTAAACGAAGGCAAACGATATCCAATCAAGGAGAATCACGCGTCTAAAGTGAGACCCACAAAGAACCAAGCACAGATCTGGAAAGGGGAGGAGAAGGCGAGTTGCTCTGTCCAAGACCGGTCAGAAAAGGCCGCCAGAACAGTGCTCAAGGGCCGGCAGAAGGTGGCGCGTGAAGCCCACGCGCAGAGGAGACAGGCGGCGCGTGAGAGCGCGTGCAAACTCCGATGATGGCCGGACCGTCGCAGAACTGGTCGCCAGAAGGAGAGGGTGTTGATCGCGTGGTGTCCGGACTGAAAACTCGCCGGTAAAGTGCTCTGGCGGCCTGAACAGTGGCTGACGGTGGCTGACGCGTGCAAAAGGTGCTTGGAGGGGACTTACAGTCCTTGATGGCTTGCCGGAAAGACGCACGACAAAAAAAAGATGACTCCTAGGCGGAAGCTAGGGTTCTCAGAACAAAAGAACAGCTCTGATACCAAGTAAATGTAAAGAATATATGAAATATATATTGAAAAATAAATGATTACAATATAAGAGCTCTCTATATATAGAGACTCGTAAAACCTAATGAGCTAAGTTTACCTGATGTGGGACTATCTAATATATACTGAACAATTATTTACGATGTGAGACTATCTAATATATAAGAAATATTCTAACAAAGACGAACAAAAAGAACATCATATTTTTCAGTAGACATGATGCTGAAAAAAATTGCAGGAGGAAAAAAAAAACAAGAACCGCGACGTGAACAGTACGTGCAGAAGACTAGAACTGGGAACTGTGAACTTAGAGAATGTGAGCACAGCGAAAAATTTAGTAATGAAACCTAGACTGATACCATGTTAAACTCAGAGAAATTGGGATAAAAACTGTATGTTCTCCTTTGGAGAATTCTCATTTAAATCATCTGATATAATTACATAGTAACCTACAACTAATTAATTAAGGATATAATTACCCGATCCAGGTACCATAGTTACAAGTCTGCACAATTAATCCCAAATATTCTGCCCGTAGGGTTACGCAGTTACAAATCTGCACAATTAATGCCAATACCCTGCCCATCAAACTTCTACAATTAATGCCAAATATTCTACCATCAATTCTATTGACACCTATATGGGTTGAAGCAATCACTACGTGCTTGGTTTGCAAAAATTACCAAGGTTATGATATCGTTGGGATACAAGCAGAGTCAAGGAAATCACACACTTTTCTTTAAACACTCTAAGGAGGAAAGGTCATTGTTCTGCTTGTTTATGTTCATGACATCTGTTGAGATATATAAAACCATTAATGTAGCCTTACCCGACAGCTTAAGCTTTTGGGTTGAATTGGTACTTTACATGGTATCAGAGCCTCGGGTCCCGGGTTCGATTCTCGTCGACCCCCGCTTCTTTCAAGTGGAATTTCTTTGTTAGCACAGGTAGGTGGGCCTGTGCATTGTCCACTCTTCAAGCCCAGTGAGACCTGTGGGGTTATAGGCCCACCACGCTTACGCTGCGCAAGTGTCGCTTCTTACGGAGATCAAGTACATTCTGTTGTTGACAGACAACAATACCTTCCTTTGAATGGGCAACTTCTATCCCAAGATCTTTAGCTTCAAATTCAACAATAAATTTTTCTTGCAGAGCATGTTTCTCAACTATATGCCTCGTGATAATGATGTTGTAAAGAACCAATTCAACCCAAAAGCTTAAGTTGTTGGGTAAGAGTAACATCCTGAGCGCTGACGAGGACGGGGAGTGATCGCCGGTGCGAAAGGGAATGGACAAGGAGCGGCTCCTGACAGGCTTCCAGCGTGGGGGTTATATGCGTGGATAAACCGAATCGACACCCGAAAGAGAGAGATTCCAAAAACTATTACAGTGAGACTGCACAGTTTGGAATAGCTTATAAGAATTAATTGGTACTACCTATACTAACAAGATGCATCTTCTTTATCTACCAGCATTCGAACCAGGACCATCATGGTGTTGTTGTCCAAGAAGCAACAACTACCATATTGATCCAAGAAGCAACACTTGCGCAGCGGAAGCGTGGTGGGCCCATAACCCACAGGTCCCTGGATCGAAACCAGGCTCTGATATCACTGTAACGCCTGGCCGCTTCAAGAATCAACGACTATCTCCACATACTAACACGAGACTTTTAGTGTGCTTTTTCCTCACTCGCAACTGTTGGACAAGTGGCCTCAAACTCAAGAGAGGGGGGGGGGGTGAATTGAGTTTTAAAAATATTTCTAATAAAATGCCTCACTTCCTATGTGAAAATTAATTTTCTTAAGATAAGTAGTATGATAAAAGCAAAGCTTAAAATGAAGATTCACACAAAAGAATGGTATATAAAGAGGAGAAAAAGATAAGCTAAGATAGTTAGAATAATGCTAATATAAAAAGA
>JAVKPL010009036.1:0-35764 GCA_032173675.1 Gastrolobium villosum | reverse complement strand
CGAAACTCTGGATACTGCCGGAGAAGCTCGTCCTCTCGCTCCCAGGTACACTAAGGATCCGCCACGTACTTCCGAAGCTGAGACACGTGAAACACGTCGTGGATGTTGGCTAAGTTCGGAGGCAAGGCAAGTCGATAGGCAACAGGTCCTACTCTACCAAGGATCTGGTATGGCCCAATAAATCGCGGGCTCAACTTCCTCACTCCGAGTGCTCGTCCAACACCGGTGATAGGTGAAAGCCTCACAAACACGTGCTCACCCTCACTGAACTCCAGTGGACGATGCTTGACATCGTAGTAACTCTTCTGGCGATTCTGCGCCTGCTTCAGCTTCTCTCTGATCATCTGGATCTGCTGGGTAGTATCTCGAACAAAGTACAAGCCAAACAACTCTTTATCCCCAACCTCAGACCAGCAGGTAGGTGTACGACACCTCCTACCGTACAACGCCTCAAAGGGTGCCATGCCCAGGCTAGCATGGAAACTGTTGTTATACGAAAACTCCACTAAAGGAAGGTGCCTATCCCATGCCGAGCCTTGCTCCAACGTGCAAGCCCGCAACATGTCCTCCAAGGTCTGGATAGTCCGCTCAGTCTGTCCATCAGTCTGAGGGTGATAGGCTGTACTCAGTCTCAACTGCGTACCAAAAGCTCCCTGCAGCGCCTCCCAGAACCGAGATGTGAACTTCGGGTCCCTATCACTGATGATACTCTCGGGCACCCCGTGAAGCCTCACGATCTCGCGAACGTACAGTCTGGCCAACTGCTCTGTAGTGAAGCTCACCTTCACTGGAAGAAAATGGGCAGACTTCGTCAGTCTGTCCACAATGACCCATATCGAGTCGCAGCCAACCTGAGTCTTCGGCAAACCCACAACGAAGTCCATGGAAATGCTCTCCCATTTCCACTCTGGAATCTCAAGAGGTTGAAGTTTACCAGACGGCTTCTGGTGCTCGATCTTCACTTTCTGACAAATCAAACACTTGGACACGAAAACAGCAACATCTTTCTTCATGCCCGGCCACCAGAAGCTCTTCTTCAGATCTTGATACATCTTTGTAGCACCAGGATGGATAGAAAACTGGCCCTTATGGCCTTCTGCCATAACCTCATCAGTCAACGGACCTCGAGGAACCACAATCCTCTGCTGAAACATCAGGAGTCCATCCTCATTCCAAGACACACCGTCTTGGTTCTTCACGTAATCCAGGCACTCTCTCTGAACTTGCGCCTCTTTGATCCTTTCCAACAGCTCGTTCACAATGTTTGCTGCCTCCATCACGAAAAGTGCACTCTCGCACGGAGTGGTCACTGCCAACTTCCGAAACTTCGCAACCACATCAAAGTTACAAAGTAATGTACTAGGCAAACTCCCGGATTTCCGGCTTAAAGCATCGGCTACCACATTGGCCTTACCAGGATGGTACTTCAGCTCAAAGTCGTAATCCTTCAGGAATTCCATCCATCTTCTCTGCCTCATGTTCAACTCCTTCTGGTCAAACAGATACTTCAAGCTCTTGTGGTCACTGAACACCACAAACTGCATACCGAACAGATAATGCCTCCAAATCTTGAAAGCAAACACGATCGCAGCCAGCTCCAAATCATGAGTCGGGTAATTCTCCTCATGCGGTTTCAACTGCCTCGAAGCAAAAGCAACTGCTCTACCGGACTGCATCAACACACAGCCCAGCCCCTTACCAGAAGCATCACAGTAAAGCTCAAACTGCTCCTCAGGATTAGGAAGGACCAACACTGGAGAAGTAGTCAGTCTCTCCTTCAACTCCTGAAAGCACTCCTCACACTCGTGAGTCCACACAAATGGAGTCTCCTTCCGAGTAAGACGAGTCAAAGGGAGAACCATCGTAGAGAAACCCTTGATAAACCTCCGGTAATAACCTGCCAAACCCAAGAAACTCCTCACTTCCGTAACTGTCTTGGGCCTCTCCCAATCCAGTACGGCCTCGATCTTGTTGGGATCCACTGCAACTCCATCAGCTGAAATCACATGCCCCAGAAACTTGACTGATTTGAGCCAAAACTCACACTTAGAAGGCTTAGCATAAAGCTTTTTCTCCTTCAAAACTTGCAGAACAATCCTCAAATGCTTCGCATGCTCCTCCTCAGTCTTGGAGTAAACCAGAATGTCGTCAATGAAGACTATCACAAACTGATCCAAAAACGGCTGGAAAATCCTGTTCATGTAATCCATGAACACTGCCGGCGCATTTGTGAGTCCAAAAGGAATCACTAAATACTCAAAGTGACCGTATCTCGAACGAAACGCGGTCTTCGGGACATCCTCCGGCTTCACCCGAATCTGATGGTATCCGGACCGGAGATCAATCTTAGAATAAACGCAAGCGCCCCTGAGCTGATCCAACAGATCATCAATCCGAGGAAGGGGATACTTGTTCTTGATCGTCACCTTGTTCAACTGCCGGTAATCGGTGCACAATCGCATTGTCCCGTCCTTCTTCTTCACAAAGATGACCGGTGCTCCCCAAGGAGACACACTCGGCCGGATGAAATCTTTCGCTGAAAGATCCTCAATATGCTTCTTCAGCTCAGCCAACTCCGGTGGCGACATCCGATAAGGAGTTAAAGAAATCGGCCCCACACCAGGCAACAAATCAATGGAGAACTCTATCTCCCGCTGTGGCGGAAACTCAGGAATCTCCTCAGGAAACACCTCCAGGAATTCCCCCACCACAGGAATGCTAGTGATATCCTCCTGTGTCCCACTCACCAAACCTCCCAACATGACATATCCGTATGCCCCTGCTCTCAAGGCCCTCCTAGCCTGCAGCACTGAAATAAATGGCGAGGAACTAGCTGTGGAATCACACGGAGACATCACCACTCTCTTGGCACAACAATCAATCAATGCACAGTTTCTGGACAACCAATCCATGCCCAGAATAATCTCTAGGTTGGCCATCGGCAATCCTATCAGATCTACCGAGAAGTCACGGCCATCCCACTGAAACGCTACATCGCGATGAACAGTGGAGGTCAAACATTTTTCTCCGGTGGCGGTGGTCACCCGCAGCGGTGGAGAAAGCACAGACATGGGCAGCTCAAGCCCCAAAGCAATCGGGGTTGCCACAAACGAATGCGTAGCCCCGGAATCAAACAATACATCAACAGAAGAATCACCAATAGACACAGTACCTCTAACAAGGTTCGGAGCGCGGTCCGATTGCTGCCTATCCAAGGTGTACACTCGCCCCGAAGCAGGTGGCAGTGTAGGTGCAGAAGTAGTAGCCATCGGAACCATCTGCAAAGGAACTGCCCGAACAGCTGCAGCTCTCGCCGTCGACGACGGACAGTCTCTGGAGAAGTGGCCCTCCTTGCCACACTGGAAACAGATCAGCTGACCAGAAACACAACGACCAACATGCTCCTTCCCGCACCCCGCACACCTCGGAGTGGAAGGAGGCCTGACTGAACTCCCCTGCTGTGAAGCGGCTCTCTTGAACTGACCAGGCGCCTGCCTAGTCGCCAACTGTTTGCCCTTGCCCTTTCCAGCAAACTTCCTGTCCTTCCAGGATGTAGGAGCAGGAGTAGAAACAACAGTCCCCTTGGTCTCATCGACCTTGGCCCTCTTGGCCTTGCTTGCCACGCAAACATCCTCAATGTCCTTACACTGCTGAACCAGTGTACCAAAATCCCTCGAAGCAACTCCAGCAATGTGCTCGACAATCACCTCACTAAGTCCTCTGCGGAACTTAGCAGCCAGAAACGTCGGAGTAGGAGGAACCATCCGGAAGTGTGCAAACTTCACCAGCTCATTGAACTTGGCCAAGTACTCATCTACAGTCATCGAGCCCTGAACCAAACGATCAAATTCCCCCTGTTTCCTCTCCTGAGCATCGTAGGGAAAGTATCTGCCCAAGAAGCACTCCTCAAAGAATGGCCATGTCATAACACGACCCTGCATCCTGAAAGCTCGAGAGGTGTTCGTCCACCACTCATGGGCATCGCCCTCCAGCATATAAGTCGCGAACATCAGCTTCTGGGGGTCAGTACACTGCATGACCTGAAATATCTTGTCCATCGATTGCAGCCATCTCGCCGCAGCAATAGGATCTAAAGACCCCTCAAACACAGGTGGCTTATGCTTCCTGAAAGCATTCAGCCGACGATCAATAGCATCACGATCCTCAGCAGGCTCTGCCAAGGTCTCCACTGACTCAGCAACATGAGCAGCACTGCCAATCTGGCTATGGCTCCCCTCCCGATTACTAGGTGGAGGCGGCGGCGGCGGTGGCGGTGGAGCCTGGCCGACAGCAGGACCGGCCCTCAACTCCTCCAACATGACTCTCATCATTGTCATGTTCGCCATCATGTTCGCCTCGAGGACTTCTTCAGTGGTCCTCCGGTTCGCTTCACGAACCTCAGCTGCGGCTATCCGGTTCGCCTCGCGAACAGCTTCCATCATTGCTGCGTTGGCCTGTCTAATGGCCTCCTGATCGGCTACTCTAGCCGCCTGCATCTCAGCCAATGCAGTCAAGACAGGATCGGGTTGATCCTCTAACGTGTCTCGTGTTCTCCCGGATCTTACCATGACTCTGCACAAGTTACACAATTTATGAGTTGATCAAGCCCACGCAGTGTGGTCACATATGCATTATCATAATAACATTCGACGGAGTAAACACATAAGACAGACACAACCAAACAACCTAGCAATTGCAATACATACAGGCTTTTCCCTCGAACCATTGCTCTGATGCCATAAATGTAACACCCCGTATATATCCGGTAATGTTATCATACTATCGTATTAAGCTGCGCTTAATTAAAAATGCGGAATATCTTTTTCTTTTCAATTATGATGCCATTATCATTACCAACTTGGTTATTAACAGTTAATAAAAACATTGCCTGTATGTAATTGCAATAAAACAGCTAACTAAAATACCTCATTAATTAAATAACATAAGCATAAGTCTCTAGTCACGGAACTACAACACGTAGACCGGACCAACTAATCAGTTTATACAACTCAGCTCAAAGTACTAACATAAAGTGACATGGACAAACCCCATGCTCACACAAATAAGGCAACAAAGCCCAACATCAGTCTCAACATTAACAATACAATAATAAAAGTGCGGAAAATATAAACAGCATCCAGTCCAGTCATGCTATCAACAAAGCAGTCATAATAATAACCATCAATCATGCTCTGGCCTCTTGCCACCAGAGACATCAGCCCCATACTACCTGAACCTGAAATAAGCATTCCCCAAACGTGGGGTGAGATCTCTAAACAAGAAATCTCAGTAAGACAAGGGGTCCTCAAGGATCTTCCACCCCAAGCTCACTTACATGCGCAATATAAGTTTAAAAGCAGTTCATCATCATCAGTTCTAAAATAATGCAATGCAGCAGATAATCATGTCATGTGTGTCAATACTATTCTACTGGCCAGAGAAATGCAGGAATACGTCTATCTCCTACATATAGTGCAAGACGCCACTTGCATCCACCCCGGATCACCGTATTGTATGACGCCACATACTCAGGCTTACCGTCCGGATGGAACAACACATGCATATTAAAAGCCATTACATGTAAAGTTCAATCAACATTTCATATTTTCAAAAGCATGTAACACAGCATGCATATACCATATCCCCATGGAACATGGTGGAACCACAACATGGCTAAACCGAGGACACGAAAGCTTACCTTACAAGCTAACACCCAAGCCAAGAGTCCACAAGCTCACAGCCCAAACACAGCAGAATCACAATCTGTTATGGACCAATATTATATCAATAATTATGCATCTCAAGCATACAACTAAAAGACAACGCCTTTCCTTTACGTTTTACGTCTTAAGGCTCCATACAAAGCCATAAGCCCTTAATCACTTGATTCTGACTTAGTTCATTAATTACAGAAGACCTAACTTCCTTAATCTAGGGTCCACAAACCCCCCAATTGCTTACTGTATGCACAGTAAAGCTACTGCTCTTCGAAATCCCAGAATATCCGGATATCTCATTGGAAATATCAGGATATCCCGTATCAGAATATCGTACTAGAAATATCAGGATATCCCATATCACGATATTGCACTCGAAATATCAGGATATCCCATATCAGGCTATCACACTCGAAATATCAGGATATCCCATATCCGGATATCTCCCTCAAAATATCAGGATATCCAATATCCGGATATCTCACTCGAAATATCAGGATATCCAATATCCGGATATCTCACTCGAAATATCAGGATATCCAATATCCGGATATCTCCCTCAGAATATCAGGATATCCAATATCCGGATATCTCACTCGAAATATCAGGATATCCAATATCCGGATATCTCACTCAAATATTGGATATCCTGATATTCTGAGGGAGATATCCGGATATTGGATATCCTGATATTCTGAGGGAGATATCCGGATATTGGATATCCTGATATTTCGAGTGAGATATCCGGATATTGGATATCCTGATATTTCGAGTGAGATATCCGGATATTGGATATCCTGAGGGAGATATCCGGATATTGGATATCCTGATATTTCGAGTGAGATATCCGGATATTGGATATCCTGATATTTCGAGTGAGATATCCGGATATTGGATATCCTGATATTTTGAGGGAGATATCCGGATATGGGATATCCTGATATGGGATATCCTGATATTTCGAGTGCAATATCCTCATATGGGATATCCTGATATTTCTAGTACGATATCCTGATACGGGATATCCTGATATTTCCAATGAGATATCCGGATATTCTGGGATTTCGAAGAGCAGTAGCTTTACTGTGCATACAGTAAGCAATTGGGGGGTTTGTGGACCCTAGATTAAGGAAGTTAGGCTTCTGTAATTAATGAACTAAGTCAGAATCAAGTGATTAAGGGCTTATGGCTTTGTATGGAGCCTTAAGACGTAAAACGTAAAGGAAAGGCGTTGTCTTTTAGTTGTATGCTTGAGATGCATAATTATTGATATAATATTGGTCCATAACAGATTGTGATTCTGTTGTGTTTGGGCTGTGAGCTTGTGGACTCTTGGCTTGGGTGTTAGCTTGTAAGGTAAGCTTTCGTGTCCTCGGTTTAGCCATGTTGTGGTTCCACCATGTTCCATGGGGATATGGTATATATGCATGCTGTGTTACATGCTTTTGAAAATATGAAATGTTGATTGAACTTTACATGTAATGGCTTTTAATATGCATGTGTTGTTCCATCCGGACGGTAAGCCTGAGTATGTGGCGTCATACAATACGGTGATCCGGGGTGGATGCAAGTGGCGTCTTGCACTATATGTAGGAGATAGACGTATTCCTGCATTTCTCTGGCCAGTAGAATAGTATTGACACACATGACATGATTATCTGCTGCATTGCATTATTTTAGAACTGATGTTGACGAACTGCTTTTAAACTTATATTGCACATGTAAGTGAGCTTGGGGTGGAAGATCCTTGAGGAGCCCTTGTCTTACTGAGATTTCTTGTTTAGAGATCTCACCCCACGTTTGGGGAATGCTTATTTCAGGTTCAGGTAGTATGGGGGCTGATGTCTCTGGTGGCAAGAGGCCAGAGCATGATTGATGGTTATTATTATGACTGCTTTGTTGATAGCATGACTGGACTGGATGCTGTTTATATTTTCCGCACCATTATTATTGTATTGTTAATGTTGAGACTGATGTTGGGCTTTGTTGCCTTATTTGTGTGAGCATGGGGTTTGTCCATGTCACTTTATGTTAGTACTTTGAGCTGAGTTGTATAAACTGATTAGTTGGTCCGGTCTACGTGTTGTAGTTCCGTGACTAGAGACTTATGCTTATGTTATTTAATTAATGAGGTATTTTAGTTAGCTGTTTTATTGCAATTACATACAGGCAATGTTTTTATTAACTGTTAATAAGCAAGTTGGTAATGATAATGGCATCATAATTGAAAAGAAAAAGATATTCCGCATTTTTAATTAAGCGCAGCTTAATACGATAGTATGATAACATTACCGGATATATACGGGGTGTTACATCAAGCATCCGGGGCATCTCGTCGGGCACCAGGTGCACAGCCCACCGCGGGTGTGGGAAGGAAGGCAGCTGCTCCCCCCTATAATAGCCTTATTTGCAGTTGCCAGTTTTGCACAAGTAAATACCTTTTTTCTGAGGAGGAAGAAGTCCAAATTCGGACCTAGAAATTGAATTTCGGCCTGATTTCTCGCATGCATGCTTGGAAAAACCATATCTTACTCTTCCCAAAGTCCCATGATTTTTCTCCATGGGATTAATTTAATATTAATTTTTCAAGAGGCGTAATTTGAGAAAATCCGAAAAAATGGAAAATCGTACCTAGACATCGAATTTTGATATGATTTTTTGTAAACATCCATGCTTAAATATATCCAACATCCTCTCCAAGTTTCATTGGATTTCATAGAAGGATTGGTTTTAATGAATTTTTGGAGCCTATGCCTCCTCCCCCCATATAATAGGCTTATATGCATTTTGCCAATTTTGCACAAGTTGACTCCTTTTTTGCGAGGAGGAAGAAGGCCCAATTTGTAGAGGGTGGCCATCCGATCAAAACTAACCAGAGAATCGTTACCCCCACCCTATTTTTGCCAAATTCCATCGTTTAGACCACTTTTTCGTTGCCCGAAATATTTTTTATCAGTCCTTGAACAAGCGAAAATTGAAAAAATCTGAAAAAATGGAAAAGCATACCCCAACATCGAAGTTTGAGCTGCTTTTTTGCAGGCGTCCATACTTAAATATATCCAACATCCCCTCCAAGTTTCATTGGATTTCATGGAGAATTTTTACATTGACCTGAATATGCCTGCTCCCCCCTAACCTGTAGGAAACTTGCCTTGTATGCATGCAACTGCCAAGACTTTGTGTGTGGTGCTCCCACGATTTTTGAGTTCCTCCAACTCATTTGATAGTGTTTCTGCATTTGTTTTGGTCAATATTTAGTGTAGTCTATCATCGAGGGCACCGGGTGCACCTCGTCCGGCACCGGGCGCATCTCGTCAGGCACCGAGTCAAGCATAGGGTGCACCACGCCTGACGGTCGAGGCACCACGTCAGGCACCAGGCGCGCCTCATGGGGCACCATGTCAAGCATCCAGGGCATCTCGTCGGGCACCAGGTGCACAGCCCACCGCGGGTGTGGGAAGGCAGGCAGCTGCTCCCCCCATAATAGCCTTATTTGCAGTTGCCAGTTTTGCACAAGTAAATACCTTTTTTCTGATGAGGAAGAAGTCCAAATTTGGACCTAGAAATTGAATTTCGGTCTGATTTTTTGCATGCATGCTTGGAAAAACCATATCTTACTCTTCCCAAAGTCCCATGATTTTTCTCCATGGGATTAATTTAATATTAATTTATCAAGGGGCGTAATTTGAGAAAATCCGAAAAAATGGAAAATCGTACCTAGACATCGAATTTTGATCTGATTTTTTGTAAACATCCATGCTTAAATATATCCAACATCCTCTCCAAGTTTCATTGGATTTCATAGAAGGATTGGTTTTAATGAATTTTTGGAGCCTATGCCTCCTCCCCCCATATAATAGGCTTATATGCATTTTGCCAATTTTGCACAAGTAGAATCCTTTTTTGCGAGGAGGAAGAAGGCCCAATTTGTAGAGGGTGGCCATCCGATCAAAACTAACCAGAGAATCGTTATCCCCACCCTATTTTTGCCAAATTCCATCGTTTAGACCACTTTTTCGTTGCCCGAAATATTTTTTATCAGTCCTTGAACAAGCGAAAATTGAAAAAATCTGAAAAAATGGAAAAATATACCCCAACATCGAAGTTTGAGCTACTTTTTTGCAGGCGTCCATACTTAAATATATCCAACATCCCCTCCAAGTTTCATTGGATTTCATGGAGAATTTTTACATTGACCTGAATATGCCTGCTCCCCCTAACCTGTAGGAAACTTGCCTTGTATGCATGCAACTGCCAAGACTTTGTGTGTGGTGCTCCCACGATTTTTGAGTTCCTCCAACTCATTTGATAGTGTTTCTGCATTTGTTTTGGTCAATATTTAGTGTAGTCTATCATCGGGTGCACCGCGTCAGGCACCGGGTGCACCTCGTCCGGCACCAGGTCAAGCATCAGGCGCATCTCGTCAAGCACCGAGTCAAGCATAAGGTGCACCAGACGCACATCATGGAGCACTAAATCAAGCATCCGGGGCATCTCGTTGGGCACCAGGTGCACAGCCCACCGCGGGTGTGGGAAGGCAGGCAGCTGCTCCCCCCATAATAGCCTTATTTGCAGTTGCCAGTTTTGCACAAGTAAATACCTTTTTCTGAGGAGGAAGAAGTCCAAATTCGGACCTAGAAATTGAATTTCGGTCTGATTTTTTGCATGCATGCTTGGAAAAACCATATCTTACTCTTCCCAAAGTCCCATGATTTTTCTCCATGGGATTAATTTAATATTAATTTTCAAGAGGCGTAATTGAGAAAATCCGAAAAAATGGAAAATCGTACCTAGATATAGAATTTTGATCTGATTTTTTGTAAACATCCATGCTTAAATATATCCAACATCCTCTCCAAGTTTCATTGGATTTCATAGAAGGATTGGTTTTAATGAATTTTTGGAGCCTATGCCTCCTCCCCCATATAATAGGCTTATATGCATTTTGCCAATTTTGCACAAGTAGAATCCTTTTTTGCGAGGAGGAAGAAGGCCCAATTTGTAGAGGGTGGCCATCCGATCAAAACTAACCAGAGAATCGTTATCCCCACCCTATTTTTGCCAAATTCCATCGTTTAGACCACTTTTTCGTTGCCCGAAATATTTTTTATCAGTCCTTGAACAAGCGAAAATTGAAAAAATCTGAAAAAATGGAAAAGCATACCCCAACATCGAAGTGTGAGCTACTTTTTTGCAGGCGTCCATACTTAAATATATCCAACATCCCCTCCAAGTTTCATTGGATTTCATGGAGAATTTTTACATTGACCTGAATATGCCTGCTCCCCCCTAACCTGTAGGAAACTTGCCTTGTATGCATGCAACTGCCAAGACTTTGTGTGTGGTGCTCCCACGATTTTTGAGTTCCTCCAACTCATTTGATAGTGTTTCTGCATTTCTTTTGGTCAATATTTAGTTTAGTCTATCATCGAGGGCACCGGGTGCACCTCGTCCGGCACCAGGCGCATCTCGTCAGGCATCGAGTCAAGCATAGGGTGCACCATGCCTGACGGTCGAGGTGTAACAGCCCGTGTTAACCCGGATTGTTAACACACTATCGTATTAAGCCACGCTTAATTAAAATGCGGAATAACTTTTTCTTTAGTTCAATTATGACGTCGTTAACTTAACCAACTTGATTACTTAATCATTTTCATAAAAATACTGCCTGTATGTAAATTGCAAGACAACTAACTGAATACCTCGTACATAATTATAACGTGTGTATCTAGAACCGCCACAGGTCTACACAGCAGCCTGGGTCAAAATCCTGATACATTAATTACAACAGCGAATTTAAAAGACATAATCACACCATGTGGCATGGACAAACCCCATGCTCACCAAATAAGGCAACAATGCCCACAATTAGTCTGAACATAACTTAACATAAATAAGGCAGAAAACATAACAGCAGTCAAATAAACAGCAATCCACACCCAGCACGTCAGCATAATTATCAGCTCAGCTCTGGCCTCCTGCCACCTGAGCCCTCAACATTACCTGATCCTGAAATAAGCGTCCCCAAACGTGGGGTGAGATCTCTAACAAGAAATCTCAGTAAGACAAGGGGTCCTCAAGGAGTCTCCACCCCAAGCTCACTTACATGTGTAATATAAGTTCTAAAAACAGTATTACAGTATAAGTTCTAAAATCATGCGATGCAGCAATTAATCATGTCATGTGTGCTTTCAAATCTACTGGCCAGAGAAATGTAGGAATACGTCTATGCCTACATGAGTACATGGATACTACCTGCACCTCACCCACATGCTTCTCCATCTTGTATGTACTACATACTCAGGATTGCCGTCTAGGTGGACACCACATGCATATCATAATGCTCATTACATATAAACAGCTCAACAGCATTTCCAAAATAATCAAAGCATGTAACACAGCATGCATAAACCCATCCCCATGGGACATGGTGGAACATCAAAATGGCTAAACCGAGGACACGAAAGCTTACCTTGCAAGCTAGCTATCCAAGCCAAGAGTCCGCACAAACTCAAAGTCCAAACACAGCAGAATCACAATCTGTTTTAGACCAATAATTATATCAATATTAATATTCTAATATTTACAATGTTAAACTAGACATCTTGAGGTTTCCAACGATATACTTTATGCCTCAATCGGAGTTGTATAACTCCGGTTATGATTTTCGCAAAGTGACTGCTGCCAACTGAATTTCCAGCAACCAAGACGCGACTTTAAACTAACACTGAGATCAAACCACTTATCCAATGGCTACGAAATTTTACAGGGTTATAGCCTTATGTGTTAGCTACACATAGGTCCAAACGGCACTCGATTTGGAGCTCTGTAGCTCAAGATATCGAATTTTTACCGAAACAGGTTCGTTGCTGTCCCCATATCCGGATATGGATATCCGGATATCATATCCGGATACTGATATCCGGATATCTGCCCGACAATATCCGGATATCTCACGACAGAATGCATTTTCTGCATTTCGTGAATATCCAATCCATAGGTTCAACTTTTTAACCGATTAAAGGCACTTAAACATGCATTTCTAGGTGTGTTTAACCTACCCCACCCTTAAGTTATTAACTTAGCTCAATACATGCATCAAGGTTCCATTTTTAAGCATTTAAACCCATGATCATAGTTGGTATAACTTACCAAAGCTCAAAAACAGAATAGCAAGTTGTGCTCTTGGAGCTCTCCAAGGTTCCTCAAACTCAGCCTAAGTAGGAGCACGAAAATGGCACTTCAAGGTGGGTTCTTGCACCACAAGAAGGCACTTTGAAGCTCACAATGACTACCACAAAGTAGCCATTACTAAAGCTCCAAACTCATGCTCACTAACTACCCCTCAACTCAGAATGATGGCCACAATGCAGCCCCAAGGTTTACTCTCACCTTCACAAGTGTTTAAACAAGCATGAAAGGTGATAACTTGGCTAAAGAATGAAGAAGGAAGAAGAAGAAGAAGAAGAAGAAGAAGCAGAAGGGTGGCAGCAGCAGCCACTATTCACGTAGGAAATGTATGGCCTAGGGTTTTGTGCCCACTAATGGGTCTATTTATAGGCCCAAGCCACTAACCGCGCAGTATTAGCCTTAATCGCAAAGTAAAATATATTGATCCCAAACTTTGGAATCTAGACCTACGCATTTTTCTAAGATTTGTCATATTTTTATTTTATTTTTCGGAGCACCTTTCCGGTACGCGCTTTTCCATAGCCAGTATCAGTTCTGGCATCAGATTACGTCATTTTGACTTGAAACTTGTTTTACAAGTCCTACATAATATTCTAGTAATTATCATGCATTCGTTATAATTTTCCGGGATACTTTTCCGGTATGCATTTATACCGAGTAGCAGAACCGGTATCTGCGCTTTTCTTCCGAAAGGCGACTTTCAGCATTTTTACTCACTCAATATAATTATCTAAGCCCATTAATAATTATTAGGGTCAATTATGGAATTATTTCCTAATTATCATAATTAACTTACTAATTACCTTAATTAGCGGTGCAGGTTCTTACATTCACCCCACCTTTTTAAGGATTTTGTCCTCAAAATCAGAAACATACCTGTCTCGAAAGTCGGGATACTGTCGGAGAAGCTCATCCTCTCGCTCCCAGGTACACTCCTCGGGAGTTCTTCCTGACCATTGCACTTTGACCATCGGAATGATCTTGCTTCTGAGCTGTTTCTCGCCTCGATCGAGAATCTTGAGTGGTCCGACGGGAGTCTTTAGGTTCTCCCGAACCTCCACATCATCCGGCTGCACCACGTGCGAAGGGTCTGCTATGTACTTTCGAAGCTGAGACACGTGAAACACGTCGTGGATGTTGGCTAGGTTCGGAGGTAAGGCAAGTCGATAGGCAACTGGTCCTACTCTACCAAGGATCTGGTAGGGCCCTATGAATCGCGGGCTCAACTTCCTCACGCCGAGTGCCCGTCCAACACCGGTGACAGGTGAAAGTTTCACAAACACGTGCTCACCCTCACTGAACTCCAATGGTCGATGTTTGACATCATAGTAACTTTTCTGACGATTCTGCGCCTGCTTCAACTTTTCCCTGATCATCTGGATCTGTAGGGTAGTATCTTGGACAAAGTCCAAGCCAAACAGCTCTTTATCTCCAACCTCAGACCAGCAGGTAGGGGTCCGACACCTCCTACCATACAGCGCCTCGTAGGGTGCCATGCCCAGACTAGCATGAAAACTGTTGTTGTACGAGAATTCAACCAACGGAAGGTACCTATCCCATGCTGATCCCTGCTCCAACGTGCAAGCTCTCAACATGTCCTCCAATGTCTGGATGGTCCGCTCAGTCTGTCCGTCAGTCTGAGGGTGATAGGCGGTACTCAATCTCAACTGCGTACCAAAAGCCTCCTGCAGCGCCTCCCAGAACCGAGATGTGAACTTCGGGTCCCTATCACTGATGATACTCTCGGGCACCCCGTGAAGCCTCACGATCTCGCGGACATATAGCTTGGCCAACTGCTCTGTAGTGAAGCTCACCTTCACTGGAAGAAAATGGGCAGACTTGGTCAATCTGTCCACAATGACCCAGATAGAGTCACAACCAGCCTGAGTTTTAGGCAATCCCACCACGAAGTCCATGGAAATACTTTCCCACTTCCACTGTGGAATCTCCAGAGGTTGAAGTTTACCAGACGGTTTCTGGTGCTCAATCTTTACTTTCTGACATATAAGGCATTTGGACACGTAGACCGCTATGTCCTTCTTCATGCCCGGTCACCAAAAATTTCTCTTTAAGTCCTGGTACATTTTTGTGGCACCAGGGTGGATAGTAAACCGGCCCTTATGAGCCTCTGTCATAACCTCTTCGGTCAATGGCCCTCGAGGAATCACAATCCTCTTCTGAAACAGCAGCAATCCGTCATCGTTCCAAGACACACCGTCCTGGTTCTTCACATAATCGAGGCACTCTCTTTGCACTTGCGCCTCTTTGATCTTTTCCATCAGCTCATTAATCACTTCCGCTGTTTCCATCTCAAGCAGTGCACCCCCAAACAAGGAGTTCACTCTCAAGTCTCTGAACTTCTCGATCACCTCGTAGTCGTTCATCATTAAGCTGGATAAGCTCACGGATTTCCGACTCAAAGCATCAGCTACCACATTGGCCTTGCCAGGATGGTACCTCAACTCAAAGTCGTAGTCCTTCAAGAACTCCATCCATCTTCGTTGTCTCATGTTCAACTCCTTCTGGTCAAACAGGTACTTCAGGCTCTTGTGATCACTGAATACAGCAAACTTCATGCCAAACAGTAATGCCTCCAAATCTTGAAAGCAAAAACAATGGCTGCCAACTCCAAGTCGTGAGTCGGGTAGTTCTCCTCATGAGGTTTCAACTGTCTTGAAGCGTAAGCAACCGCTTTCCCTTTCTGCATCAGCACACAGCCAAGTCCTTTACCAGAGGCATCGCAGTATAACTCGAATTGCTCCGCAGGATCAGGAAGGACTCACACAGGAGCAGTAGTCAGTCTCTCCTTCAACTCCTGGAAACACTCCTCACACTCATGTGTCCACACGAATGGAGTCTCCTTTCGGGTAAGGCGAGTCATCGGTAGCACCATCTTGGAGAATCCTTCTATGAACCTCCGATAGTACCCGGCCAAACCCAAGAAGCTTCTCACTTCTGTAACCGTCTTGGGCCTCTCCCAATCCATCACGGCCTCAATCTTGTTAGGATCAACTGCAACTCCATTAGCAGAAAACACATGACCCAGAAATTTCACCGCCTTGAGCTAAAACTCGCATTTTGACGGCTTCGCATAGAGCTTCTTCTCTTTTAGCACTTGCAACACAATCTTCAAGTGCTCGGTATGCTCCTCCTCCGTCTTGGAGTAGATCAAGATGTCGTCAATGAAGACGATCACAAACTGATCCAGGTACGGCTGGAAGATTCTGTTCATGTAGTCCATGAACACTGCGGGTGCATTGGTAAGTCCAAACGGGATCACCAAGTACTCGTAGTGCCCGTACCTCGAGCGAAATGCTGTCTTTGGGACATCCTCCGTCTTTACCCGTATCTGATGATAACCGGACCGGAGATCAATCTTGGAATACACACAAGCACCCCTGAGCTGATCCAGCAAATCATCAATGTGTGGAAGAGGATACTTGTTCTTGATTGTCACCTTGTTCAACTGTCTGTAGTCGGTGCACAACCGCATGGTCCCATCTTTCTTTTTCACAAATATGACCGGTGCTCCCCAGGGAGACACACTCGGCCGAATGAAATCTTTTGCTGAAAGCTCCTCAATGTGCTTCTTCAGCTCCGCCAACTCTGGTGGCGACATCCGGTATGGAGCCAACGATATAGGCCCCACACCAGGCAATAAGTCGATGGAGAACTCTATCTCCCTCTGCGGTGGAAACTCAGGAATCTCCTCAGGAAACACCTCGAGGAACTCCTTCACCACAGGAATGCCAGTGAGATCCTCCTGTGTACCACTCACCAAACCTCCCAACATGACATAGCCAAAAGCCCCTACTCTCAAGGCCCTCCTCGCCTGCAGGACTGAAATGAACGGTGAGGAACTGGCTGTGGACCCACCCGGAGACATCACCACTTTCTTGGCACAGCAATCAATCATTGCACAGTTTCTGGACAACCAATCCATGCCCAAAATAATTTGAAGGTTGGCCATCGGCAATCCTATCAGATCTACCAAGAAGTCACGGCCATCCCACTGAAACGCTACATCGCGATGAACAGTGGAGGTCAAACATTTTTCTCCGGTGGCGGTGGTCACCCGCATCGGTGGAGAAAGCACATCACTGGGCAACTCAAGCCCCACAGCAATAGGGGTAGCAACAAAAGAGTGCGTTGCCCCGGAATCAAACAAAACATCAATAGTTGATCCACCAATGGTAACAGTACCTCTGACCAGGTTCGGAGCTCTGTCCGACTGCTGACGATCAAGCGTGTAGACTCGTCCGGTAGTAGGTGGCACGACTGGTGCCCCAGTAGGAACCATCTGCAACGGCACAGCCTGTACTGCAGCAACTCTCGCCGTCGGGCAATCTCTGGAGTAGTGGCCCTCCTTGCCACACTGGAAGCATATCAGCTGACCGGTAGAACACGGCCCGAAATGTGACTTCCCACATCCCGAACATCTGGGAGCAGGAGGTCTAGCGGCGTTCCCCGGAGCAGCAGTCTTTCTGAACTGATTTGGCGCTTGCTTAGCCGCCAACGGTGGTTTGCCCTTGCCCTTGTTGGCAAAATTCTTGTTCTTCCAGGGAGTAGAACCACCAGCGCTCTGCGGCACCTCAACCTTGGCCCTCTTGGCCTGACTCGCCCGGCAGTAGTCCTCGATGTTGCGGCACTGCTGCACCAACGCTCCGAAGTCTCTCGAAGCAGAACCGGCGAGATGTCCAGCAATATCCTCATTAAGTCCCCTCCGGAACTTGGCCGCCAGAAAAACGGGATTCGGCCTCGCCATGCGAAAATGAGAGAACTTGACCAGCTCATTAAACTTGGCCAGGTACTCGTCGACAGACGACGAGCCCTGTACCAATCGGTCAAACTCTCCTTGCTTCCTCTCCTGAGAGTCGTAAGGAAAGTATTGACCCAAGAAGCTCTCCTCGAAGAATGGCCACGTCATCATATGGCCCTGCATCTCGTAGACCTGAGAAAGGTTGGTCCACCACTCATGGGCCTCGCCCTCCAGCATGTACGTGGCGAACAACAGCTTCTGCGGATCAGTGCATTGCATAATCCGGAAAATCTTGTCCAGTGCCTGTAGCCATCTGGCAGCAGCAATGGGATCATACGATCCGTCGAAGGTAGGTGGCTTATGCTTGCGGAAAGCATTCAGCCGGCGATCGATCTCGTCACGATCCTCAGCAAGTACGGGGATAGTCTGCATAGCCCCCGTCAAATGACTACCCTCACCCATCTGGCTCTGGGTGTCCTCCTGTTGACTAGGCGGAGGTGGAGGCGGTGGCGGCGGTGGAGGTGGTGGAGGACCCTGGCCCGCAGCAGGACCAGACCTCAACTCCTCCAACATGACCCTCATCATAGTCATGTTGGCCATCCGGTTCTCCTCCAGAACCTCTGCCGTGGTTTGCCGGTTCGCATCTCGAATTGCGTCCAGCATCGCCCGGTTTGCCAGCCTCGTGGCTTCCTGGTCGGCTAGTCGGGCCGCCTGCATCTCAGCCAATGCAGCCAGGATAGGATCCGATTGATCCTCGCTCGTACTCGTGTTCCTCCTTGGTGGCACCATGACTCTGCACAAGTTACACAAAGAATGAGTTGATCAGGCCCACGCCATGTGGTCACATATGCATTGTCGTAACGCACACCAGTCAGAGTGAACACAAAGTAGACACGCAACGACACATCCTAAGTTATTGCAATACATACAGGCTTTTCCCTAGAAAGTGCTCTGATACCATAAAATGTAACAGCCCGTGTTAACCCGGATTGTTAACACACTATCGTATTAAGCCACGCTTAATTAAAATGCGGAATAACTTTTTCTTTAGTTCAATTATGACGTCATTAACTTAACCAACTTGATTACTTAATCATTTTCATAAAAATACTGCCTGTATGTAAATTGCAAGACAACTAACTGAATACCTCGTACATAATTATAACGTGTGTATCTAGAACCGCAGGACTACAACATGCAGCCTGGGTCAAAATCCTGATACATTAATTACAACAGCGAATTTAAAAGACATAATCACACCATGTGGCTTGGACAAACCCCATGCTCACCAAATAAGGCAACAATGCCCACAATTAGTCTCAACATAACTTAACATAAATAAGGCAGAAAACATAACAGCAGTCAAATAAACAGCAATCCACACCCAGCACGTCAGCATAATTATCAGCTCAGCTCTGGCCTCCTGCCACCTGAGCCCTCAACATTACCTGATCCTGAAATAAGCGTCCCCAAACGTGGGGTGAGATCTCTAACAAGAAATCTCAGTAAGACAAGGGGTCCTCAAGGAGTCTCCACCCCAAGCTCACTTACATGTGTAATATAAGTTCTAAAAAAACAGTATTACAGTATAAGTTCTAAAATCATGCGATGCAGCAATTAATCATGTCATGTGTGCTTTCAAATCTACTGGCCAGAGAAATGTAGGAATACGTCTATGCCTACATGAGTACATGGATACTACCTGCACCTCACCCACATGCTTCTCCATCTTGTATGTACTACATACTCAGGATTGCCGTCTAGGTGGACACCACATGCATATCATAATGCTCATTACATATAAACAGCTCAACAGCATTTCCAAAATAATCAAAGCATGTAACACAGCATGCATAAACCCATCCCCATGGGACATGGTGGAACATCAAAATGGCTAAACCGAGGACACGAAAGCTTACCTTGCAAGCTAGCTATCCAAGCCAAGAGTCCGCACAAACTCAAAGTCCAAACACAGCAGAATCACAATCTGTTTTAGACCAATAATTATATCAATATTAATATTCTAATATTTACAATGTTAAACTAGACATCTTGAGGTTTCCAACGATATACTTTATGCCTCAATCGGAGTTGTATAACTCCGATTATGATTTTCGCAAAGTGACTGCTGCCAACTGAATTTCCAGCAACCAAGACGCGACTTTAAACTAACACTGAGATCAAACCACTTATCCAATGGCTACGAAATTTTACAGGGTTATAGCCTTATGTGTTAGCTACACATAGGTCCAAACGGCACTCGATTTAGAGCTCTGTAGCTCAAGATATCGAATTTTTACCGAAACAGGTTCGTTGCTGTCCCCATATCCGGATATGGATATCCGGATATCATATCCGGATATCCGGATACTGATATCCGGATATCTGCCCGACAATATCCGGATATCTCACGACAGAATGCATTTTCTGCATTTCGTGAATATCCAATCCATAGGTTCAACTTTTTAACCGATTAAAGGCACTTAAACATGCATTTCTAGGTGTGTTTAACCTACCCCACCCTTAAGTTATTAACTTAGCTCAATACATGCATCAAGGTTCCATTTTTAAGCATTTAAACCCATGATCATAGTTGGTATAACTTACCAAAGCTCAAAAACAGAATAGGCAGTGCTCTTGGAGCTCTCCAAGGTTCCTCAAACTCAGCCTAAGTAGGAGCACGAAAATGGCACTTCAAGGTGGGTTCTTGCACCACAAGAAGGCACTTTGACGCTCACAATGACTACCACAAAGTAGCCATTACTAAAGCTCCAAACTCATGCTCACTAACTACCCCTCAACTCAGAATGATGGCCACAATGCAGCCCCAAGGTTTACTCTCACCTTCACAAGTGTTTAAACAAGCATGAAAGGTGATAACTTGGCTAAAGAATGAAGAAGGAAGAAGAAGAAGAAGAAGAAGAAGAAGAAGAAGAAGAAGAAGAAGGATGGCAGCAGCAGCCACTATTCACGTAGGAAATGTATGGCCTAGGGTTTTGTGCCCACTAATGGGTCTATTTATAGGCCCAAGCCACTAACCGCGCAGTATTAGCCTTAATAGAAAAGTAAAAGATATTGATCCCAAACTTTGGAATCTAGACCTACGCATTTTTCTAAGATTTGTCATATTTTTATTTTATTTTTCGGAGCACCTTTCCGGTACGCGCTTTTCCATAGCCAGTATCAGTTCTGGCATCAGATTACGTCATTTCGACTTGAAACTTGTTTTACAAGTCCTACATAATATTCTAGTAATTATCATGCATTCGTTATAATTTTCCGGGATACTTTTCCGGTATGCATTATACCGAGTAGCAGAACCGGTATCTGCGCTTTTCTTCCGAAAGGCGACTTTCAGCATTTTTACTCACTCAATATAATTATCTAAGCCCATTAATAATTATTAGGGTCAATTATGGAATTATTTCCTAATTATCATAATTAACTTACTAATTACCTTAATTAGCGGTGCAGGTTCTTACACGAGGCACCACGTCAGGCACCAGGCGCGCCTCATGGGGCACCATGTCAAGCATCCAGGGCATCTCGTCAGGCACCAGGTGCACAGCCCACCGCGGGTGTGGGAAGGCAGGCAGCTGCTCCCCCAATAATAGCCTTATTTGCAGTTGCCAGTTTTGCACAAGTAAATACCTTTTTTCTGAGGACGAAGAAGTCCATATTCGGACCTAGAAATTGAATTTCTATCTGATTTTTTGCATGCATGCTTCGAAAAACCATATCTTACTCTTCCCAAAGTCCCATGCTTCGAAAAACCAATCCGGGTTAACACGGGCTGTTACGTCTATTTTGCGTTCTCTCTGATTGGTGTGTATTATGATAATGCATATGTGACCACATGGCGTGGGCCTGATCAACTCATTCTTTGTGTAACTTGTGCAGAGTCATGGTGCCACCAAGGAGGAACACTAGTACGAGCGAGGATCAATCGGATCCTATCCTGGCTGCATTGGCTGAGATGCAGGCAGCCCGACTAGCCGACCAGGAAGCCACGAGGCTGGCAAACCAGGCGATGCTGGACGCTATTCGAGATGCGAACCGGCGAGCCACGGCAGAGGTTCTGGAGGAGAACCGGATAGCCAACATGACTATGATGAGGGTCATGTTGGAGGAGTTGAGGGCTGGTCCTGCTGCTGGCCAGTGTCCTCCACCACCTCCACCGCCGCCACCGCCTCCACCTCCGCCTAGTCAACAGGAGGACACCCAGAGTCAGATGGGTGAGGGCAGTCACTTGACGGGGGCTATGCAGACCATCCCCGTATTTGCTGAGGATCGTGACGAAATCGATCGCCGGCTGAATGCTTTCCGCAAGCACAAGCCACCTTCGTTCGACGGATCTTATGATCCCATTGCTGCTGCCAGATGGCTACAGGCGCTGGATAAGATTTTCCGGATCATGCAGTGCACCGATCCGCAGAAGCTGTTTTTCGCCACTTACATGCTGGAGGGCGAGGCTCACGAGTGGTGGACCAACCTTTCTCACATCTACGAGATGCAGGGCCATGTGATGACGTGGCCATTCTTCGAGGAGAGCTTTCTGGGTCAGTACTTTCCTTATGACTCACAGGAGAGGAAGCAGGGAGAGTTTGACCGGTTGGTACAGGGCTCGTTGTCTGTCGACGAGTACCTGGCCAAGTTTAATGAGCTGGTCAAGTTCGCTCATTTCCGTATGGCGAGACCGACTCCCGTTTTTCTTGCGGCTAAGTTCCGGAGGAGGCTTAATGAGGACATTGTTGGACATCTTGCTGGTTCCGCTTCGAGAGACTTCGGGGCGTTGGTTCAGCAATGCCGCGACATTGAGGACTTTTGCCGTGCGGGTCAGGCCAAGAAGGCCAAGATTGAGGTGCCACAGGGTACCGGCGGTTCCACTCCCTGGAGAAACAAAAATTTTGCAAACAAGGGCAAGGGCAAACAGTTGGCGGCTAAGCAAGCGCCAAACCAGTTTAGAAAGACTGCTACTCAGGGGAACACAGCTAGACCTCCTGCTCCCAGATGCTCGGGATGCGGGAAGTCACACTTTGGGCCGTGTTCTACCGGTCAGCTGATTTGTTTCCAGTGTGGCAAGGAGGGCCACTACTCCAGAGATTGCCCGACGGCGAGAGTTGCTGCAGTGCAGGCTGTGCCATTGCAGATGGTTCCTACTGGGGCACCAGCAGTGCCACCTACCACGGGGCGTGTGTATACGTTGGATCGTCAGCAGTCAGACAGAGCTCCGAACCTGGTCAGAGGTACTGTTACCATTGGTGGTTCAGCTATTGATGTGCTGTTTGATTCCGGGGCAACGCATTCTTTTGTTGCTACCCCTATTGCTGTGGGGCTTGAGTTGCCCAGTGATGTGCTTTCTCCACGGATGCGGGTGACCACCGCCACCGGAGAAAAATGTTTGACCTCCACTGTTCATCGCGATGTAGCGTTTCAGTGGGATGGCCGGGACTTCTCGGTAGATCTGATAGGATTACCGATGGCCAACCTTGAGATTATTCTGGGCATGGATTGGTTGTCCAGAAACTGTGCACTGATTGATTGTTGCGCCAAGAAAGTGGTGATGTCTCCGGGTGGGTCCACAGCCAGTTCCTCACCGTTCATTTCAGTCCTGCAGGCGAGGAGGGCCTTGAGAGCAGGGGCATTTGGCTATGTCATGTTGGGAGGTTTGGTGAGTGGGACACAGGAGGATCTCACTGGCATTCCTGTGGTGAGGGAATTCCTCGAGGTGTTTCCCGAGGAGATTCCTGAGTTTCCACCGCAGAGGGAGATAGAGTTCTCCATAGACTTATTGCCTGGTGTGGGGCCGATATCATTGGCTCCATACCGGATGTCGCCACCAGAGTTGGCGGAGCTGAAGAAGCATATTGAGGAGCTTTCAGCGAAAGATTTCATTCGGCCGAGTGTGTCTCCCTGGGGAGCACCGGTCATTTTTGTGAAAAAGAAAGATGGGACCATGCGGTTGTGCACCGACTACAGACAGTTGAACAAGGTGACAATCAAGAACAAGTATCCTCTTCCACGCATTGATGATTTGCTGGATCAGCTCAGGGGTGCTTGCGTATATTCCAAGATCGACCTCTGGTCCGGTTACCATCAGATACGGGTAAAGCCGGAGGATGTCCCAAAGACAGCGTTTCGCTCGAGGTACGGGCATTATGAGTACTTGGTGATTCCGTTTGGACTCACAAATGCACCCGCAGTGTTCATGGACTACATGAACAGGATCTTCCAGCCGTACCTGGATCAGTTTGTGATCGTCTTCATTGACGACATCTTAATTTACTCCAAGACGGAGGAGGAGCATACTGAGCACTTGAAGATTGTTTTGCAAGTGTTGAAAGAGAAAAAGCTATATGCTAAGCCGTCGAAATGCGAGTTTTGGCTCAAGGCGGTGAAATTTCTGGGTCATGTGATTTCTGCTAATGGAGTTGCAGTTGATCCTAACAAGATTGAGGCCGTGATGGACTGGGAGAGGCCTAAGACGGTTATAGAAGTGAGAAGCTTCTTGGGTTTGGCAGGGTACTATAGGAGGTTCATAGAGGGATTCTCCAAGATGGTGCTACCAATGACTCGCCTTACCCGAAAGGAGACTCCATTCGTGTGGACACATGAGTGTGAGGAGTGTTTCCAGGAGTTGAAGGAGAGACTGACTACTGCTCCAGTGTTAGTTCTTCCTGATCCTGCGGAACAGTTTGAGTTGTACTGCGATGCCTCTGGTAAAGGACTAGGCTGTGTGCTGATGCAGAAAGGGAAAGTTGTTGCTTACGCTTCAAGACAGTTGAAACCTCATGAGGAGAACTACCCGACTCACGACTTGGAGTTGGCAGCCATTGTTTTTGCTTTCAAGATTTGGAGGCATTACCTGTTTGGCATGAAGTTTGCTGTATTCAGTGATCACAAGAGCCTGAAGTATCTGTTTGACCAGAAGGAGTTGAACATGAGACAGCGTAGATGGATGGAGTTCTTGAAGGACTACGACTTTGAGTTGAAGTACCATCCTGGCAAGGCCAATGTGGTAGCCGATGCTTTGAGTCGGAAATCCGTGAGCTTATCCAGCTTGATGATGAACGACTACGAGGTGATCGAAAAGTTCAGAGACTTGAGAGTGAACTCCTTGTTTGGAGGCGCACTGCTCGAAATGGAAACAGCAGAAGTGATTAATGAGCTGATGGAAAAGATTAAAGAGGCGCAAGTGCAAAGAGAGTGCCTTGATTATGTGAAGAACCAGGACGGTGTGTCTTGGAGCGAGGATGGATTGCTGCTGTTCCAGGCGAGGATTGTTATTCCTCGAGGGCCATTGACCGAAGAGGTTATGGCAGAGGCTCATAAGGGCCGGTTTACTATCCACCCTGGTGCCACGAAGATGTACCAGGACTTAAAAAGGAATTTTTGGTGGCCGGGCATGAAGAAGGACATAGCGGTCTACGTGTCCAAGTGTTTGATATGTCAGAAAGTGAAGATCGAGCACCAGAAACCGTCTGGTAAACTTCAACCTCTTGAAATTCCACAGTGGAAGTGGGAGAGTATTTCCATGGACTTCGTGGTGGGATTGCCTAAAACTCAGGCTGGTTGTGACTCTATTTGGGTCATAGTGGACAGATTGACCAAGTCTGCCCATTTTCTTCCAGTGAAGGTGAGCTTCACTACAGAGCAGTTGGCCAAGCTATATGTCCGCGAGATTGTGAGGCTTCACGGGGTGCCCGAGAGTATCATCAGTGATAGGGACCCGAAGTTCACATCTCGGTTCTGGGAGGCGCTGCAGGAGGCTTTTGGTACGCAGTTGAGATTGAGTACCGCCTATCACCCTCAGACTGACGGACAGACTGAGCGGACCATCCAGACATTGGAGGACATGTTGAGAGCTTGCACGTTGGAGCAGGGTTCTGCATGGGATAGGTACCTTCCGTTGGTAGAATTCTCGTACAACAACAGTTTTCATGCTAGTCTGGGCATGGCACCCTACGAGGCGCTGTATGGTAGGAGGTGTCGGACTCCTACCTGCTGGTCTGAGGTTGGAGATAAGGAGCTATTTGGCTTGGACTTTGTCCAAGATACTACCCAGCAGATCCAGATGATCAGAGAAAAGTTGAAGCAGGCGCAGAATCGCCAGAAAAGCTACTATGATGTCAAGCATCGACCACTGGAGTTCAGTGAGGGTGAGCACGTGTTTGTGAAACTTTCACCTGTCACCGGTGTTGGACGAGCACTCGGAGTGAGGAAGTTGAGCCCGCGATTTATTGGGCCATACCAGATCCTTGGTAGAGTAGGACCTGTTGCCTATCGACTTGCCTTACCTCCGAACTTAGCCAACATCCACGACGTGTTTCACGTGTCTCAGCTTCGGAAGTACATAGCAGATCCTTCGCACGTGGTGCAACCTGATGATGTGGAGGTTCGGGAGAACCTAAAGACTCCCGTCGGACCACTCAAGATCCTCGATCGAGGCGAGAAACAGCTTAGAAGCAAGATCATTCCGATGGTCAAGGTGCAGTGGACTGGGCGTAGTCCCGAGGAGTGCACGTGGGAGCGAGAGGATGAGCTTCTCCGACAGTATCCCGACTTTCGAGACAGGTATGTTTCTGATTTTGAGGACAAAATCCTTAAAAAGGTGGGGTGAATGTAAGAACCCGCACCGCTAATTAGGGTAATTAGTGAATTAATTATGATAATTAGAAAATGATTCCATAATTGACCTTAATAATTATTATTGGGCTTAAATAATTATAATGAATGAATAAAAATGCTGAAAGTCGCTTTTCGGAAGAAAAGCGCAGATACCGGTTCTGCTACTCGGTATAAAAGCGTACCGGAAAAGTATCCCGGAAAATTATAACGAATGCATGATAATTACTAGAATATTATGTAGGACTTGTAAAACAAGTTTCAGGTCAAAATAACGTAATCTGATGCCAGAACTGATACTGGCTATGGAAAAGCGCGTACCGGAAAGGTGCTCCGAAAAATAAAATAAAAATATGACAAATCTTAGAAAAATGTGTAGGTCTAGATTCCAAAGTTTGAGATCAAGATCTTTTACTTTGCTATTAAGGCTAATACTGCGCGATTAGTGGCCATGTGCCTATAAATAGACACACTAAGGCACACAACCCTAGGTGCATTTCTTTTCTACGTGAGTTGGGGGGGCTGAACAGTGGAGAGGCTGTTTTCTTGTGGGAAACACTATTTCATTGATCCTTCACCCTTTCTTGATCAAAGTTGACACCTTTGGACTTTGATTCTTCACCTCCCTCCCTCTATGCACCATGGTTGTGTGTGGTGAGCCTTGTTTTCTGAGTTGAGGGGTGTTTAGTGGGCTGTGGTGTTGTCTCCATGGTTATGAGCCATTGTTCATGCCATTAGAGGTTTCAAGAAGCCTCCTTTAGTGCCAAGAACCAACCTTTGGTGTGGCATTTTCGTGTCCTTGGGTGTGTTGGACTTGTGTGCAGTATTGGGAGCTCCAAAGGCACTTTGAACTACTGACTAAGCTTTGGGGTAAGTCACCTTAACTTGATCATGTGTTTTTATGGCCTAAAGGTGGTATCTTGGTATGTTAATGGGTTTAACATGTAACCAACACATAAGTAAACCTATATATGCTTAAAGATGCATGCTTTAACGTGTACATGTGTTAAAAGTTGGATCTTTGGGCTGGATATTCACGAAATGCAGAAACTGCATTCTGTCGTGAGATATCCGGATATTTGTCGAACAGATATCCGGATATCAATATCCGGATATGGTATCCGGATATTGATATCCGGATATGGGACCTGGGTATCCGGATATGGTATATCCGGATATGGTCAGTGTGATATCCGGATATGACATATCCGGATATGTCCCTCCTGATATCCGGATATCCTGGGTTCTCACAGAACAGTAGCCGTGCTGTGTGAACAGTAAGCTAATGGGTGTGTGTGGACCCTAGATTAAGGAAGTTGAACTTCTGTAATTAATGAACTAAGTCAGAATCATATGATTAAGGGCTTATGGCTTTGTTGGAAGCCTTAAGACGTAAAACGTAAAGGAAAGGCGTAGTCTTTAAGTTGTATGCTTGTGATGCATAAATATTGATGTATTATTGGTCCATATCAGATTGTGATATTGCTGTGTTTGGACGCAAGAGTGGTTGGACTCTTGGCTTGGATAGCTAGCTTGCAAGGTAAGCTTTCGTGTCCTCGGTTTAGCCATTTTATTGTTCCACCATGTCCATGGGGATGGGTTTATGCATGCTGTGTTTCATGCTTTAATGTTTTGGAAATTGCTGTTGAGCTATTTATATGCAATGTGCTTTTATGAGATGCATGTGGTGTCCACCTAGACGGTAAGCCTGAGTATGTAGTACATACAAGATGGTGAGGCTGTGGGTGAGGTGCAGGCGGTGTTCCTTGTACTCATGTAGGTATAGACGTATTCCTACATTTCTCTGGCCAGTAGATTTGATAAACACACATGGCATGATTAATTGCTGCATCGCATAGTTTTGGAACTTATATTGTAAATACTGTTTTGAACTTATATTACACATGTAAGTGAGCTTGGGGTGGAAACTCCTTGAGGACCCCTTGTCTTACTGAGATTTCTTGTTAGAGATCTCACCCCACGTTTGGGGACGCTTATTTCAGGATCAGGTAATGTTGAGGGCTCAGGTGGCAGGAGGCCAGAGCTGAGCTGATATTATGATATGCTGACGTGCTGGATTGACTGTTATGTTTTCCGCTTTGATTATGTTATTATGTTGAGACTGTTATTGGGCGTTGTTGCCTTATTTGGTGAGCATGGGGTTTGTCCATGCCACATGATTGTTCTTGTCTTTTAATTTGCTATTGTAATTAAAGTATCAGGATTTTGACCCAGGCTACGTGTTGTAGTCCTGTGGCTTTAGATACTCACGTAATATTTATATATGAGGTATTCCAGTTAGATGTCTTGCAATTTACATACAGGCGGTATTTTATGAAATTGATTAAGTAATCAAGTTGGTTAAGTTTAATGACGTCATAATTGAATTAAAGAAAAAGTTATTCCGCATTTTAATTAAGCGTGGCTTAATACGATAGTATGTTAACAATCCGGGTTAACACGGGCTGTTACAGTGCTCCCACGATTTTTGAGTTCCTCCAACTCATTTGATAGTGTTTCTGCATTTGTTTTGGTCAATATTTAGTGTAGTCTATCATCGGGTGCACCGAGTCAGGCACCGGGTGCACCTCGTCCGGCACCAGGTCAAGCATCAGGCGCATCTCGTCAAGCACCGAGTCAAGCATAAGGTGCACCAGACGCACATCATGGGGCACTAAATCAAGCATACGGGGCATCTCGTTGGGCACCAGGTGCACAGCCCACCGCGGGTGTGGGAAGGAAGGCAGCTGCTCTCACCATAATAGCCTTATTTGCAGTTGCCAGTTTTGCACAAGTAAATACCTTTTTTCTGAGGAGGAAGAAGTCCAAATTCGGACCTAGAAATTGAATTTCGGTCTGATTTTTTGCATGCATGCTTGGAAAAACCATATCTTACTCTTCCCAAAGTCCCATGATTTTTCTCCATGGGATTAATTTAATATTAATTTTTCAAGAGGCGTAATTTGAGAAAATCCGAAAAAATGGAAAATCGTACCTAGACATCGAATTTTGATCTGATTTTTTGTAATCATCCATGCTTAACGTATATGAAAAGTATATAAGCATGCATTTTACATCATACCGCATTTATTTTTACGCTTTGTGTGTGATAGCATAGCATGGCATGCATGTACCAAAATTCATATAGCCTTGCAATTTTAGAATAGTTATGTACAAGACCATGTGTTTGAGCACGCATCATGTAGGCATCCCTCCGGTACCAGGGTATGGGACACTTGGGATCAGTCCGCATAGGCCACAGATGGAATCCACCAAGAGGGTGCCAATTATGGGATGTCCACTGTGTATTGCGCGCACGACGGTGCTAAGAGCGCAAAAAGGAAGGCGTTATATACGCAATATATATATATATATATATGATGAAAAGGAAAAGGACAAGGAACAAGATATGTTGAAGTGACTGTTTATGATTTTGTGCCTAGTTTAATACTGTTATATTATTGGTTTTATTGCCACTTTACTGGGATTATTCTCACCCCTTTGGGGCTGCTATTTTCATAAATGGCAGGAGGACGTAAGAGCATTTGAAGGCGTGATGTTTGCTGTTACTTGCTGATGCTTGGACTTTTGCTGTTACTGTTTGATTGTTGGATGACTGTAATGCTTATTATTTTGAGACACTTGGATGACTGTAGACATTATTATCTTCCATTTTGCTTTGGTCTTTTATGAACAGCGGCTTTTTGGAAAATTCAGAAAACGTTTTGCGAAAAGGATTTTTGAACGTCTTAAGTGTTGAATTTTTAACAGTTTTACGAGCACCTTACGGGTGATGTTTCAAGGTGCAAACGAACTCCGATTTACTATTATTTTATATGCACGCAAAGCCCCCGACGTGCTCTTTCAAAATCACAAGCAATATTTTTCTAACTCGTCCAAAAAGAATTTATACGAATTTTTAAATGCATTACGGTTTTGCTGTTGGAATAAAATTTTTAGTAGCTAAAGTGTCGTTAAAGACACTAATTTTTCAAATCCGAAAAGCGTTTCTAAATTCTTATCATTCTGTTTGGTCGGATAAAAAATATTTCAAGTGATTTAGAAAGAGCACGTTTGGGGACTTCGCGTGCATATAAAATAATAGTAAATCGGAGTTCGTTTGCTCATAAAAACACCACCCGTAAGGTGCACTGTTAAAAATTCAGCACTTAAGACATTCAAAAATTCCTTTCGCAAACGTTTTCCCAAAACAGCCGCTGTTCATAAAAGTTCAAGATAAAATAGAGGTGATAAAGTCTACAGTCATCCAAGAGTATCAAAATATTAAGCATTACAGTCATCCAATCAATCAAACAGCAACAGTACAAGTCCATACATCAGCAAGCAACAGCAAACATCATGTCTTCAAATGCTTTTACGTCCTCCTGCCATTTAGGAAAATAGCAGCCCCGAAGGGGTGAGAATAATCCCAGTAGTGTGGCAACAAAACCAATAATATAACAGTATTAACTAGGCACAAAATCATAAACAGTCACTTCAACATATCCTTGTTCCTTTTCCTTTTTCCTTTTCATCATATATATATATATATATTGCGTATATAACGCCTTTCCTTTGCGCTTTTAGCACCGTCGTGCGCGCACTTCACAGTGGATATCATATACACATGGCACCTGAGCTCGGTGGATTCCAACTGTGGGCCTATGCGGACTGATGCCAAGTGTCCCATACCCTGGTACCTTAGGGATGCCTATATGATGCTTGCTCAAACACATGGTCCTGTACATAACTATTCTAAAAACAAGGCCTATATGATCTTGGTACATGCATGCCATGCTATGCTTTCACACACAAAGCGTAAAAATAAATGCGGTATGATGTAAGGTGCATGCTTATATACTTTTCATATAGCCATCACGGCACATATACTTGTCATATACGTTATGCTGCCACATAACAACTTTACCTCATAATCATATAGCCATCACGGCACATTCTTGGCAGTTTACTTTCATCATAAGGAACATAATTATTTTACGGAGTATGGAGCATCTGTCACAACTTTATACCAGTAGTCAATAGTCACATTAGGTAATATCGCCTGACACTTACCTTGCGTGCCTTAAATAATACCAAACAGCAGCGAAGTATCTCACTTCTTAAGCGCACCTAAATCAATTACAACCAATCATTTACAGCGGCGATTTACAGCAGAAACAGTGAGCATACAGCAGCGTTTTACAGTAGAAAACAGTGAGCATACAGCAGCGTTTTACAGCAGAAAACAGTGACGTTTGTTCTTAAAACAGTGAGCAGAAAATAGTGAGTTGTTCTTTAAAACAGGGAGCAGAAACAGTGACGTTTTCCTTAAAAACAGTGGGCAGAAACAGTGACGTTTTACAGCAGGAAAACAGTAGCACCTTACAGCAGAACAGTGAACGTTATCAAACAGAAACAGTGGCATCAAATAGTGGCAAAAATAGTAACATTTGAGTGTCAAAACAGTGACATAATCCGTGGCATTTGAACATCAAAACGGTGACATAAACAGTGGCATTTGAACCTCAAAACAGTGACATAAGTAGTGGTATTTGCACATCAAAACAGTGGCATGAATGGTAGCATTTGAACATTAAAACAGTGACATTAGTGGTGATATTTGCACATCAAAACAGTGGCATTAGTAGTGATTTTTGAACATTAAAACAGTGGCATAAATAGTGATTTTTGGACATTAAAACAGTGGCATAAATAGTGATTTTTGGACATTAAAACAGTGGCATAAATAGTGATTTTTGAGCATTAAAATAGTGGCATAAAGAGTTGTGTTTGGAGATCAAGATGGTGATCATTTTATGCAGAAACAGTGGCACATTAAGTACTAAAACAGTGAGCATTTTTGTGCAGAAACAGTGGCATGTGAGGCACTGAAACAGTGAGCATTTTATGCAGAAACAGTGGCATGTGAGGCACTAAAACAGTGGGCATTGTGTGCAGAAACAGTGGCATCAAAATGGTGATCTTGTCAAACCGAAACAGTGGCATATTTATCCTCAAAACAATGGCACTTTTATACAAAATAGTGGCATCAAATCAAGCATAACCATGAGACTTTCATTCCATAACTTAAGCATACAAGTCATCATCAAATAGCTCCACCATTATACTTTCACCATGCTCATTCTTGAATCCAAAACAAAACAGAATCAAGGAGACATCTCATGCACACACATGGTTACACACAATGAAAGGAGTCTAAGTTCTAAGCTTACCTCTTGTAGCACACACTTCTTGGTCAAGGATCACACACCACACCTTCTAGCTTTACTACACCACAAGTTCACCCTTCCTAGGAGATGGCTTGTGCGCAAACAATGGTGAGGAGAACACTTTGGACAGCTTCCAAGAGTGAGGAACTAGGCTGGACAATGAGGGAAAAGAGAAGAAAAGGTTGCACTTGCTTGATGTTTTAGGCCACGGCTTTGAGAGTGTGAGGGAAGTGTGTTACCAAAGCTTTTCTTTCTCCTATGGTTCCTACAATACACGGCTAGAGAAGTGAGGAGAAGGAAGGAAGTTGGCTGCACTTGTAAAGTGAGGACAGCCCTGTAACGCCCTCCCTTGTATGCATCCAAGAGATTCGTTTGCTAAGCGGAATTAGAGTCTTTAACGTCACATAAGCTAACAGAGATTCTTATTCTAAGTACAAATCCGTAAGACGTTTCAAAATTCTTATAACTTCTGTTTGGACGATAAAAAATATTTCAAGTGATTTAGAAAGAGCACGTTGGGGGCTTCGCGTGCATATAAAATAATAGTAAATCGGAGTTCGTTTGCTCATAAAAACGCCACCCGTAAGGTGCACTGTAAAAATTCAGCACTTAGACGTACAAAAATTCCTTTCGCAAAACGTTTTTCCAAAACAGTCGCTGTTCATAAAAGTTCAAGGTAATTTAGAGATGATAAAGTCTACAATCATCCAAGAGTACCAAAATATTAAGCATTACAGTCATCCAATCAATCAAACAGCAACAGTACAAGTCCATTCATCAGCAAGCAACAGCAAACATCACTCCTTCAAATGCTTTTACGTCCTCCTGCCATTTAGGAAAATAGCAGCCCCGAAGGGGTGAGAATAATCCCAGTAGTGTGGCAACAAAACCAATAATATAACAGTATTAACTAGGCACAAAATCATAAACAGTCACTTCAACATATCCTTGTTCCTTTTCCTTTTTCCTTTTCATCATATTCATATATATTGCGTATATAACGCCTTTCCTTTGCGCTTTTAGCACCGTCGTGCGCGTACTTCACAGTGGATATCATATACTCCTGGCACCTGAGCTCTGTGGATTACAACTGTGGGCCTATGCGGACTGATGCCAAGTGTCCCATACCCTGGTACCTTAGGGATGCCTATATGATGCTTGCTCAAACACATGGTCCTGTACATAACTATTCTAAAAGCAAGGCCTATATGATCTTGGTACATGCATGTCATGCTATGCTTTCACACACAAAGCGTAAAAATAAATGCGGTATGATGTAAGGTGCATGCTTATATACTTTTCATATAGCCATCACGGCACATATACTTTTCATATACGTTATGCTGCCACATAACAACTTTACCTCATAATCATATAGCCATCACGGCACATTCTTGGCAGTTTTCTTTCATAATAAGGAACATATTACTTTTACGGAGTATGGAGCATCATGTCACAACTTTATACCAGTAGTCAATAGTCACATTAGGTAATATCGCCTGACACTTACCTTGTGTGCCTTAAATAATACCAAACAGCAGCGAAGTATCTCACTTCTTAAGCGCACCTAAATCAATTACAACCAATCATTTACAGCGGCGATTTACAGCAGAAACAGTGAGCATACAGCAGCATTTTACAGCAGAAAACAGTGACATTTGTTCTTAAAACAGTGAGCAGAAAACAGTGAGTTGTTCTTTAAAACAGGGAGCAGAAAACATTGACGTTTTCCTTAAAAACAGTGGGCAGAAACAGTGTCGTTTTACAGCAGGAAAACAGTAACACCTTACAGCAGAACAGTGAACGTTTTCAAACAGAAACAGTGACATCAAACAGTGGCAGAAACAGTAACATTTGAGTGTCAAAACAGAGATATAATCCGTGGCATTTGAACATCAAAACGGTGACATAAGTAGTGGTATTTGCACATCAAAACAGTGGCATTAGTAGTGATTTTTGAACATTAAAACAGTGGCATAAATAGTGATTTTTGGACATTAAAACAGTGGCATAAATAGTGATTTTTTGAGCATTAAAACAGTGGCATATAGAGTTGTGTTTGGACATCAAGATGGTGATCATTTTATGCAGAAACAGTGGCACATTAAGTACTAAAACAGTGAGTATTTTTGTGCAGAAATAGTGACTTGTGAGGCACTAAAACAGTGAGCATTTTATGCAGAAACAGTGGCATGTGAGGCACTAAAACAGTGAGCATTTTATGCAGAAACAGTGGCATGTGAGGCACTAAAACAGTGAGCATTTTATGCAGAAACAGTGGCATGTGAGGCACTAAAACAGTGAGCATTTTATGCAGAAACAGTGGCATGTGAGGCACTAAAACAGTGAGCATTGTGTGCAGAAACAGTGGCATCAAAATGGTGATCTTGTCAAACCGAAACAGTGGCATATTTATCCTCAAAACAGTGGCACTTTTATACAAAACAGTGGCATCAAATCAAGCATAACCATGAGACTTTCATTCCATAACTTAAGCATACAAGTCATCATCAAATAGCTCCACCATTATACTTTTACCATGCTCATTCTTGAATCCAAAACAAAACATAATCAAGGAGACATCTCATGCACACACATGGTTACACATAATGAAAGGAGTCTAAGTTCTAGGCTTACCTCTTGTAGCACACACTTCTTGGTCAAGGATCACACACCACCTACTATCTTTACAAAACAACAAGTTCACCCTTCCTAGAGATGGCTTGTAAGCTCAAATGGTGAGGAGGAACAACTTGGACAGCTTCCAAGAGTGAGTAACAAGGCTGGACAGTGAGGGAAAAGAGAGGAAAAAAGCTTGCACTTACTTGATGTATAGGCCACGGCTTTGAGAGTGTGAGGGAAGATGAGTTACCAAGGTTTTTCTTTCTCCAAGAGTTCTTGTATTCACGGCTAGAGAGTGAGGGGAGTTGTAACATCCCACATAATTAGTAAAATGCATAAGTGTGTAATGATATAGATGCATGGGTAGAATTCGAATTCTTGGTTTATGTTTGATGGCTTGCGAATTATATGGCCTTTATCCTTGGATAAGACTAAGGTAAGTATTTAAATTAAAATCATAGGAGGGTGCATATGTAGGCATGTGAAACTTTTATTAAAATCATATGAGTAATTTGATTGTGTGTTATAAGGCTTTGGTGTTTGTAGGGCTTGGGAAGTGGGCTAGTGATTGGATTAGTCACCCTTTAGGCTTGCTTTGTTGGACTTTTCCTTGTGGTGGC
>JAVKPL010009035.1:0-35451 GCA_032173675.1 Gastrolobium villosum | reverse complement strand
GCAATTCCTTCAAGCATGATGTTTTGGCGCTTGTCTGTACTATAACTTTGAATCGTGGAAATGATTAATGAGTCTAAAATGAAACATTTTTCTATGGTATGCATACTGCGAGAATTATTTTCAACTTTCTTAGTTCTTTGTTTAATCCAGCAGTGTGACAAGAAATGTCTTGGTCTTTTTTTTTTAGTACATAAAGTCTTGGTCTTTGAAATATTCTTCACGACAACTTTTCCATACTCTTTAGATATGCTATTTATTTTTATTTATCGTTTTGATATTGGAGGACACAACCACTTGCTGATGCTTTTGGCTTTTCCTTTAATTGAATGAGAATTGAATACATAATTTAATAGAACCTATCAAAATCTCTTATCATTAGAATAAATCTAATGACTTGGTTTTTTTTTCTTTTTTTTTTTAGAATAAATCTTTTTTTTTAAGCTAGTGTATTTGGGAGGAGACGTGCAATAACAGAAAAAGGGAAAGACCTAGAAGTATGCTTGCAAAATATACGAACAAGAAGAATAAATCTTTATTGCAACTAGAGGTGTTCGTCAACGATCCAAGTTATAATGATCGAATCGAAAAATTAAAAAATCAAAAACTCAAAAAAAAAAAATGCATATTTTAATTGGATCGAATCTGTTTTCACTTTGGTTTATAAAATCGATACAACATATTAAATATTTATTATTCTTGAAAGATAGTAACTTGGAATCTTGTTGTTTTGTAGACTTGAAATCTTAGATGTTATTGATAGCAAACTATTTGTCTTAATTTTTTATTGGCTATTAATCTATTTTTTTACTATTCATGAGTTTTAAACTTATTTTAGTTTGAATACTTGAATTTTCCATTAATATTTGTAACTTTGTACGGTTTTATTTTGATATAGATAATGATTAGTAGGGCTGAAATTTTATGTTTTTCAAAAAATTAAAAATCGATTCAATTCAAACCAAATAAAATTGGATTGGATTATAAAAAAATTTTAAACTGAATGGATGATTAAATGATCAAATTGAAGAGATTGAATCAAATAGTTTTTCTTCAAAATCGATTTAATTCAGACCGCGAACATCCCTAAATGCAACTGATGCACTCAAGATTCAATGCAATTTCTGATGCACTCAAGATTCAATGCAATTTTTTAATCTAATCATCATTGGATCAAAGAGAGAAAATGCTAAAAAAATTTGAAGAAAGAGGAAATACTGATCAAATGGTGATTAGACAGGTAGTAAGTTGGTAGTGGAAAAATTTGGTAGTAAGAATATCCCTCCTCATTTCTTATTATAAAAAATATGACATCATCTAATCAATTGTTATGTAATTTTTTTTCTTCTTGGTGAGTTGCAATGAATCTTCAAGGCAACGGTTTCACTAAAAATTCATTCGCACAAGAGGACTCGCACAAGGCTCGAGGAAGCCTAAAAATGGACAACTGTTACCTTTCTCCCTTTTCTGTTCATTAAGTTTTGGGATTTCCATCTTTGACCAATAAAATGTTGGCTGGAACGCAAATTTGGGCTCAAGCACGGAACCGTATATAGGTCCTTGCAAACTATATATGACAATGAAACAAAAAAACTTTCACTACTAATCACCAACATAAAGAAAGGGAAATAAAGAAAAAGAAAAAACCAAATTCACAAATTGCCTTTAAATCTTGAAAATCGAAGTATGATACATACATTAACTGTATGACTATAGGAAAAGAAATAGTACAAAGCCTCGTCATCCTTGGTTGTTAGAAGAAAGGCCCAAAAAAAAAAAAAAAACTAAACTAAAAACTTAGAACTGGGAAATGCGACGTCTATGGCAAGCAGTGGTGCGTTGTTTCTTTTGCTCAGTGTAATTAATCTTGACTATAGGAAAAGAAATAGTACAAAGCCTCGTCATCCTTGGTTGTTAGAAGAAAGGCCCCAAAAAAAAACAAAAAATCTAAACTAAAACTTAGAACTGGGAAATGCGACATCTATTGCAGCAGTGGTGCGTTGTATCTTTTGCTCAGTGTCTTTTTTCCAAACTTGGCCAATATCTTGAGCGATTTTCATAGCATCATATGAAGCACCAGAGAGCCCTCTCCATGAAAATCCACCAGCATAAAGCCCAGAATTTCCTTTCCAACCATTAGGGAATGGTGACTTTGGGAACCCATTCTTAGAGAAGAATTCATCTTCCTAAACATAACATAAACCAAAATAACGTTAGTTCCATTCTCCATCCAAAATACAATTTTGCTGTCACCGAAAAAAGGCAAAAAAAAAAAAAAGAAGCTTCTATATATATGCATATAAAAATAAAGGGGCAGGATATTCTTACACCGGTGTAAGAGTTAGAAATCTTACACTTAATCTTGACCATTGATATATTTTACAAAATTGTCACCGATATAATCAACGGCAAAAAATAAAAAAATAAAAAATCTTATGAGGAAGGATAGGACTTTTCTCACCAGGAGCCAAGAAGGGACATTGCTGCGGTAACCGGTTGCAAGAACCACTGCATCAACGTCATGCTTTTCACCATTAACAAGTTCAACATAGCCATTTGCGAACCTCTTAATTCCTGGAACAACTTTTATATCACCGTATCTAATTTTCTCTAAAGTACCAGTGTCCAAAAAAGGGGTTTTCCCCTTAGTGTTCCAAAGCTTCAATGGACCCTCTAATGGCCTTTTGAGCCCCAACTTCTCTACGTTACCCAGAACTAACCATGCAAAGATCAATAAGAGCTTGTCAACGAGCCAAATGGGTAACCATTTCATCATCAAAACCGACAATTCAAACGTTGACTTCCCAAAAATCTCTCTAGGCAACACATGAACCTGTTTAGCCCAAAAAAAATAATTGAAAAAAATAAAGAACCATGTTCAATTTTTTTTTCCTCTTTTTTTCAATATTTGAAAACAGAAACAAACACCATTTTAACACTTACCGAGCTACGAACAACCATTGAAGGTAATGCATTGTGGTGACAAAGATCAAGTGAGAGTTCCATGCCAGAATTACCACAACCAACAACAAGCACTTTCTTTCCCCTGAAATATTCCCCTGACTTGTAGTCACAAGCATGGATTATATTATCACCTTTGAATTCACTCAATCCTTCAATATCAGGTATCACGCACTCAGCACTTTTACCAGTGGCCACCACGAGCCACTTGCAAATGTACTCAAGTTCGGTGCGGTTGGAGCCACTTGTGGCAATGGTTTTAACCCTCCACAACCCACTTGTCTCATCGTACCTAGCAGATTGAACACACTCATTGAAT
The DNA here is from genome assembly GCA_032173675.1 of Gastrolobium villosum. Taxonomy (NCBI): domain Eukaryota; kingdom Viridiplantae; phylum Streptophyta; class Magnoliopsida; order Fabales; family Fabaceae; genus Gastrolobium; species Gastrolobium villosum. Next base: position 32,174 of record JAVKPL010009035.1, on the reverse strand, counting down.
CGTGGGTTGATCTCGAAATGGCTTGCATAGGATTCGAGGTATTCTATGAACTGTTTCCTTGTTGGGTATTCAGGGAAGTCTTGGGGGAATGGAATCTTAGGTAGTTGGCAAAATTTCTTTGGAATGTTAAGCTTTAACCTATCATAGGTTCGCTTTTGCCATAGTGAGGCTATGCAATCTGATCTTTCGAGAACCATGAAGGGTACCCCTTGTTCTCTGAGGCATGCTGCTGCGGCTAGCCCTGATGGACCTGCCCCTACAATGATGGGGCCGTTGACCCAATTGGGTGACCTCCTTGATAATATGTCTTCATTATCATCTAGGCGAGACATTTTCTCCATTTTTAAGAGTTTATGATGTTTTGTGGGTTTTGGGTTTGTTCTTGATGTGAGAAAGTTTGTGTTTTTGATTGTATGAATGAAGCAATTTTGGAAGTTAAGAGAGAGAGAGGGTGATACTTTGTGCAAGTCCAAGAGAGCTAAGTCAGTTCCCTTCAGGGTCAAGGATTACATTTCTAAATAGTAAGATGGTTAATAGCTTGAGTAGGGATCTGCACCGAGCACTTCATAACCGGATTTAACAAAAACCGAACCGAGCCGATTTTAAACGGTTTGGTTTTCAAACCAAATCGGTATTTTTTTTAAAATCAGTTTTCAATTTTCAAAACCGGTTTATGGTTTATAACCGGTTTTGAATTAAAACCGATTTTGATTTAAAACCGGTTTTAATTCAAAACCGGTTATAAACCATAAACCGGTTATCAAGTTTAAAATTGATTTTTTCACAAATTCAAAATTGATTTTTGATGGATTATGCTATTTTTATAAGTAGTTGACCAACTATTTTTTGCAATAATCTTCATTATTTTGGATCTCTCCGGACGAAATGATTTTTATAGAAAATGTTTCACGTTGTTTTGAGAGTGATTGGTAGAAGAACAATTTAATTATTTTAAAATTATCAAAAAAACCGATCTTCATTCTCTCAAGATTTATGTTACTAAGGCTTTGTTTGAGAGTTGAAAATAGAGACGAAACAAGAATTAGCCAAAATAACTGACATAAATTTTTTTCGGAAATAAATCCAGTCAAAATTCTTGATAGAATCTAAATTACGTTGAGACTTTCTACGGAAATATTTCCGTCTAACTCTTGAAGGAAAAATATTTCAATCAAAATTTTTTGACAGAAAATAATTACGTAAAAATTTTTGCCAGAAAATATTTTTGTCAAACTTTTTTACGGAAAACATTTTCACCAAGATTTTCAATAGAACACATTTCCTGCGAAAATTTTTGACAAAAAATATTTCCTTAAAAATTTGTGATAAAAAATATTTTTTGTGTCAAAATTCTTTATGGAATCTAAATTTTGTTAAAATATTTGACAAAAAACATATTCGTCGAAATTTTCGACGAAGAATATTTCCTTCAGAAATTTTAACGAAAAATATTTCTGTAAAAAATTTTGACGGAAAAAAAATTCGTTAAAATTCTTTACAGAATCTAAATTCCGTCAAAAGTTTTCGACAAAAATATTTTTATCATACATTTTGACGGAAAAAATTTACGTTGAAATTTTTGACGAAACACATTTTCATCGAAAATTTCTGACAGAAAATACTTCCAGCAAAATTTTCAACAAAAACATTTCTATCATAATTTTCATTGGAACAAATTTCTGTCAAAAATTTTTGATGAAAAATATTTGACAAAAAGTTTTTTGTAAAGAATTATGACAGAAGTTTTATTGGATAAAATTTCATCGGACAAAATTACTTATTTACTTGAGCTGCTTAACTTTTTTTGCTAGTTTATTGTTTGAAAGTTTGAGTCAATTAACTAATATTAGGCATAATAAAAGACAATACTTACTTGTTCTTTAATTGTAGAGTAGTTTGGTTATGGATAACCAATTATTTGTATGGTTTGATAAATAACCAGTTTATAAAATAAAATGTAGTTTCATATAAAACCATTTTTAAAAATAACAAATTTTTAAAAATGGAATGGATCGATTTTTTGGACATTTTGAAACCCCTAACCTTGTTGAACAGAAACATGTACAGTTACTCGTTAGTAGGGTCACGTGGTATATTCTGTTAGGAAAGTCTAGTTGTTGTGATTTTATATTGGACATTTTGAATATATAGTGCCTTGGACTCCCACCTTGAGCTTTTTAGGGTGGTGTATACAGAAACATGTAATTTCAGTTACTTGTTAGTAGGGTCACGTGGTATATATTCTAATGTAGAGTTTATAATGCCTTGGGCACTCCCACTCTTTGAGCTAGCTTTTAAGGTGGTGTATCCCAAGGTTCTTTAAAGTAAGAGCAAGTGTATAATGTTGGTTTTGTGAGGTTTGAGATTAGGAGGAACTGTGACAGAGAAATGAGAATGTGAGTTTGGATAGAAGGAGAGGAAGAAGGGGTTGGAGGGACTTAAATAGGGGATTTATTGGGCATATGAGAGGTGGTGCATGTGATGGAAGTGAAGAGTTTCTCCCTTGTTCTCATGCCACTGGTACATTATTATCTCTATTGTTAATATTTTTTTTGGTAAGCTATTATCTCTATTGTTATTATTATTATGGCATGTGAATATTTTATAACATTATTATTATTACCAACGATGGCAAACCTCACCATTTACTATTGTCATCACATCTTCATCACAAAAAAGGGTTAAAGTAAAAAAACTACATATATAACCCTTTTTTGTTTACTGTTAATATGATCTGAAAGAAAAGAGGAAAAGTGGAAAATCAATGTTGTTCCTTCTCGATCCATCTATTGTTTCCTTATTTTTACGATATTTGTTATGCATGGTTACTTATCTTTATGGCTTGATTTCATATCTGATGTAAAACATAGTGCACTACGCGGTTTACTCCTTGCCTAAGTTATAAATAGAATGGTCATTCAAATTTCTCTTTTTGACTTCTTAATAAAAAAAAAACTATATTTTATTGTAGGCCCCCGTTAGGTAACTTTAGCATCGTTAGGTTGGAAATTTTATATTATTATTTTGATATTAGAAGCAGTGTTATCAGACCAGTTGACCCAAAACTCAGGGAACTAGTCATCTTATCGGTTTGAGTAAAGTATTAAATCGACCATGTATCATTGATGAAAATCAGTTCCAACCTGCCATGTTTTATCAAAATCAGTGATTTGGTTGGGTCATCAAAATTGGTAGATCATACATTTTTATAAAAAAAAACTAAAATTGTCTCGTCTTGTCTTAAAAAAGTGTGGAACTCCTTTCAAATAATTTTTTAGTTTTATTTTCTAATAGTATACTCTCCTACAATGACCTCAAATTTTAGCTTTAAAGATTGGAGCAATTTGCGGAACAATAAACTAAGAGAAGGTGATATATATTGATTCCTTGCAAATCCATTTTTATGGGAAGAGTTGTTGGTAAATGCCTTGTGATTATTAAACATGGTTAGTTAAGGACATTTGGTAGAGGAATTATATGTGGTTACCTAATACTTAAATGTTTTTTCTTTATTTATTTATTTTACAATATACTATATGTCTTTATCAAATATGACTTTTTTTATCCCTACAAAACTATATATGTTTGCATTCCTGTATACCAACTTTTTACATGTATTTAAGTATTTATATGTACAAAATATAGATTTTCATTTACTAACACGGGTCATGCGATTCAACCGATGATCCACCAGTTGAACCAATGAACAATGACCCAATGACCCAATACCCTGCCTGTTAATGACCTGGTCGATCTGATAACATTGGTTTATTTTCTAATCATTATTGATTTCTATTTGTTTGGGCCTTTATTTGTGGGGTTCTCTTGCGATTTTTCTTGCATGTGCTTGGCCTTTAGTTAAGAGATATTCATATTTCCTTTCTCTCACTTATTGTTGCCTTTCTATTACAAGAAAAGGTTTTGTACTATTCCTTAAACAAATTTGAAAAGTAGGTGTTAGTGAGTTGTTTAAATTGGTAGAAAAACTCCAAAGCTATATGTGAGTTGATACAACCTACTACTCTTAAGAGGTTTCAATAATCGGTTATCTTTTAGCGCCTCCATAAGCTTCATTCTAGTTGTAAAGAAAGAATGACTAAATAATAACACAAGAGAGGGGGTGAATTGTCGTAGAACACTTATTCAATGAAATCATGTGAGATAAATTATTAGATTAATATGGTAATTAATAGGCTTTTTGACCACTGTAGCCCTTTATTAATAATTATTTACCGAATTGCCCTCGCTTATAAAATATTACGAAATATTAACCATCCAAAAAAACATAACACCAATCTGCCCCTGTTTGACCGTCCCGGGTATTTTTTTTAAAAAATCAACACTACCCGGGTATGGATGGGGGTACCCGGGTATTGTTCTTAATTCTGGAAATTTTTTGAATTATTCACCCGGGTAGGCATGCGGGTAGCCGGGTAGATTTCGCGAATAGGATTTTTTAAAAGGCCAGCAGCCTTCATTTGGGAAACCCACAAAGGGGTACCCGGGAAGAGAGCTACTGGAGTGCGATTTGGGGGATTCTCTGAGCACGTTTGATCGATCATCTCAAGACTTTGTCATCATCCTTGGTGCGTGGTAAGGGTTCTTTGTACCGATTGCTTTTCAAGAATTTTTTTTTCGTTTGAATTTGTGATTCATCATAAAATTTATTCTGACTTTGATGTAATTATGTTTGTATTTAAATTTATTGCTTTGCGTATTGTGAATTTTCATTTTCAAATTGCATTTTGTTTTGTTGCCAATAAAAAACCCTAACCCTAACCCTAACCCTTAACCTATATGTTGTTTCTCTGAATTTGGAATTTAATTTTGTTTTACAGTGTGACTGCATGAAGGAGAGACGCCATGGGAAGAAGAGAGCGGTGGATACCGAAGGGAGGAGCAAGCGCCGACATGATGGATCTTCCTCCTCTCACCCCGAGGCTGCTGTCCATCAGACTCCGGACCTGTCGTTTGAATATTTATTTGAGGATGACCCCGTTGCACACGAGTGTTTTGTGAAATTTTTCATGAGCCGCAAAATTTGTGAGCCAAAATCACTAGATTCGGCATTCTTTAATTTAAAGAGGTTCGACATAGTCCCACTTCTGCAGCAAGCACAGTTGCTGGTTCTTACGGAGATGAGGTGTGAGTACTCAGAGGTCATGGTGAGAGCATTCTACCAGAACCTGGGCTATCTGCATGGTGAGCTGACTTCCCGTGTCTGCGGGATTGATATAATCCTTACAGCACCTATCTGGACAGAGTTGCTGAGGTTTGACTTCGATGGTGTGACGGAGGCAGCACTATATGATGGAGACAACCATCATATATTTAGTGGTTATAATCGGGAGGCTGTTGTGGCTGAGACCAGCAGAGCAGATGCAGAGGCCGGACAATTTGCTCATTATCCTGCGAGCAATTTGTCTGTGTCTGCCCGCATACTTCATTATGTGGTGACACACATTATTTTCCAGCGCCCTCACAATCACTCGAAGGTACTGGAAGGTGACTTTGTGATCTTGTGAGCCCTTCTTCACCAGATTGAAGTGAACTGGAGGCACTACATATGCATTTTGATGTGGAAGGTGGCGAAGTCAAAGAAGGCTGAGTTGCCTTTTGCATTCCTGGTGCAGAAGATTTTGAACAGATTTTGTGTTCCTATGGCAACTGAGACCATGAAGACAGCCAAAGGCTGGAATGCCATCTTTGGGGAGCGCCTCTTGAAGCAATGCAGGATTACGCAGAGCCCAGCAGGTGTGTGGTATTGGAAGAGGGCACCTGAACCACCAGAGGTCCCCCTTCAGCACAACGCTCAGATGGAGGATGCAGGTGCAGGTAAATGTATTTTGGGTTTTGGGTAGCAGTAGGGTTAATGTTGATGTATTTGGTAATTTTAATGTTTGTTTTTTTGCATGTTGATGCAGGACTTGATGATAAGGACTCAGATGATGTTGCTGCTGCTGTTGATCCCACTCCTGCACATCTCAACCGCACCCGGCGACCACCAGCTCCACCATCACTTGAGGGTGGATGGACAGTTCCTGAGGGAGGATGGACACTTGATCATGTGATGTCCTCCATGTATCGCCTAACATGTGGTCAGAACTCATTGACCAGTGAGTTTAGGGGCTACAGACAGAGCACAAGCAAGTGGCAAACAACATGGGAAAACAGGGTCACACGCTTGGAGGGTGGATCATCATGGGGTCATCATACTGGTGATGAGGCTGATGGTGGTGAGGATGACGATCATGAGGATGAGCAGGATACGTAATCAGATTAGGCTGTAGGGTTTCGGGTTACATGGGTGGGCTACATTTTGCTTGATGTATTTTGTGTTTGTTAGGGTGTACCTTAGATTATTATGTACGTATGCAGCCCATTTTTGGTGATATGGGGTTGTATCTCATGATGTAATCTTGTCTTTTTTTAAATATATGAAGAACCCAGTTATGAAATTTGATGTTATGTGACTTGTATTGTATTGTCCAAGTTTTGTATGAAATTTGAAGTAAATTATATGTCTATTTGTAACGTGGTTTACCTCGGATTTTCATTCGCGCACATCTACCTATCAGATTACATTATGTGCCCAATTCTGTTATCAACAAGTCATATTGTATCATATTATCAAATAACATTCACCAAAATTATCAAAAAAGGGGTGGAACAGCGGATGATGTTGCAAAACTAACTGGTCTACCCGGGTAACTCGTACTGGTTTACCCGGGTAGGTTGTACCCGGGTAGACCATTTTGAGTTACCCGGGTAGACCAGTTGGTTTTGCAACATCAGTCGTTGTTCCACCCTTTTTTTGATAATTTTGGTGAATGTTGTCTACTACCATAACCTTACCTGACTCAACCTGGGTAGGGGTGTTAACGGGCGGAGCCGAACTTTGATCTTAACGGGTTAAGCCTGTATTTAAACGTGTCAGACTGGCCTTAGTCTGTTACCTGTTACGAATATAATATTAGCCTGTGGCCTGGTTCATTTACAAAAAATAAAAGTCTGTCTTAAGCCTGTGGCCTGTTTATTTATTAAAAATAAAAACCTTACCTTTCAATTTGCAGCAATATTTAACCCATTAATCATGCACTCGTATGTATTTTTTTGTAAGAAAATAATAGTTGTTTCTTTTATAATAAAAAAACATATTAATATTGAAAAGTCAAAATAACAACGGCACATTTACTTTACTTTACGTTGCTTTTCCTTAAAAAAAAATTTGAACAAAGGGAAAAGCAACAGAACTAGAAACAAAACAGAGTCTGGGGCAAGTAGTGCCCATCAAATCTCTAGCAAACAGCTCTCTACAATCCATAGGGACTTCAAGAAAAAGCTGTAGATCCCAAGTGTCTAATAGTCTCCCTTTGGTTGCCAAAGCATCAGCAACGGAATTACCTTCATCTTTTTTTCCTTCTTTTTTTTGTCATTTTTAATCTTTCTTTTTCTACATCTTATATCTTCATCCTCATATCTCTTATTTCTTTACCAAACGTTGTTAGTAATTATGAAATATTGTTAGTAATTATGAAAAGTGGCACTCGCTGTCTCAAATGATTAATATAAAAATATAAAAAATAAATAAATTTATTGTATACGGGCCATCCTCCAAGTCTTCATGGCCGGGCTTGGCTATGGAAGGCTGAGACCTTTTAAATAAAAAAGCTTTTGCATGAGTATAACTCTAGGTCCAATAATTAAAAAAGACGAGCCGAGCCGGGATGAAATGGGTCGGGCCTAAGGCCCCTGGCCTTATTATCACCCCTAAACCTGGGGGTAATGGCATATGGTTAACATTCGTGGGATCGTTTAATATAATAACCAAATGGTACACATAATAGTGTCAAACGTACATAATAGTGTCAAACAACAAGGTTTAGGAAACCATAAACATTACACAACAATACAAGTGGATGTCCTCACAACGTGCAACACAATACATAAATGCATAGTCATTACAAAATGTGTCATCATGCTTGCCTTAGCCTCGATGGACATGTACAAATGTCATGTCCAACTTGCTTATAATGCTTACATCGGCTCTGACTGCTCGAGGGTTGAGACTCAACCCAATCCATCTAATTCTGAATCCTTGAAGACTTTGGTCTTCCCTTTGCACGTATAAACCTTACATCCGGAATCACAGTAGGCCCAACAACGGATGGAAACAACAGTTCATTGCCAATAGGATACCAGTGTGCAGCATATACTTTAGCAATGGTTGGAATTTTGAAAACAGGATCCACATAATCATAATGGTTCAACCGAGCTGCTTTGCAAACTGCTAATACATGGCTGCAGGGATACCTCCATGCTGTAAACCTACCACACTGACATTTAAGATTGATTAAGTCTACTCTCATGGTGTCACCTACCTCGTGTGTAGATTGATTGTATGCATCCTCAACCTCAAACAATAACAGCTCACTATCATATATCCCCACACGATAAATTCCGACCAATTTATCATTTTTTTGCAAAGCTTCCTCAACCTTCTTTGAAATTATCCAACCTTGTGAGATATCTTTTTCAATCGCTTCACGTCTCTTGACGAAATACTCAACGACTCTACTTAATGTCATCTTGACCAATGCAGTTATCGGCAGATTACGTGCTCCACGAAGCACCTTATTCACACACTCAGATAGGTTGGTTGTCATATGACCAAACCTACGTCCTGCCTCATCATACAACCTGCACCATTGCTCTTTTGGTATCACATCCAACCATGACGCAACTTCTGGATTGTTGTCGATGAATTCTTTATATCTGAGATCAAAATTAATCTTTGAACATGTGTATCCTGCAAAATCATTAATCACATATGCAATTAGTGAGTTACGATGACAAAGTAAACAATAGTTATGAGTTATAGGATACAATACCTAATTTCATCAACGTTTTCTTCAATTCCACATTCCTAAACCTGGTATTGAAGTTGCTTCCAATGTGACGTAGACAAAAAACATGATAAGCACATGGAGGCTGCCAACCAGCGTGATCTTTGACCGCCCTTAAGATGCTTCGATGACGATCGAATATTAGGCAAATACCATGCCTATGTGTGACACGAAAACGTAAAAGGCTCAGAAACTAAGACCAATCTTCCAACTTCTCACCTGGAGGAACAACAGTAAAAGCAATAGGGAGCAGATATCCATCTCCATCCTGTGATATTGCAATCAAGAGTGTTCCTTTGTACTTCCCATACAGATGAGTGCCATCAATTTGAATTATATGCTTGCAGTATTTGAATGCTTCAATGCATTGGTGAAATTTCCAAAAAAACCTATAAAATATAGCCCTGTCTGTATAAACCCGACGTTCGTCAAAACAAGGATTTGTATCAAGTTTGAAGACAGAACCCACATTTCATAACAAATCTTGACTCATCAAAGCTTGACATCCAGGATTAAATGATGATGATTACGAGAAAGATGTATAAATGAGTGGAACATAAGGTTAAGTTGTAACATCAGAGTGGAATGAAATTCGAAAATAGTTAGTGGGTGAAAATATTAAGCATGAGTCCTTGATATTGAGGTCATTGATGAGTGTTGTGTTTAGACCGTGAGAGGTCTGAGTATGTAATTGAGCTGACTGAGTGGATAAAGTTGAGATGGTTCAGTTAATGAAAAGAGTAACAGTGAAAGTAAATTATGACTATGATTCGTAGATGTAAAGATGCATGAGTGTGTGTGGTTAAAAGATCTTAAAGGGTTAATTGAAGAGATCAACTATTGTGAGAATTGTGAATTTCGTATAATGAAGAGAAAGATATGGTTATAAGTACCTAAGAAGAGGTAAAGACACGTGATGAAGAAAAATAAAGTATATAAGTATAGAATTTAACGTGAGTCGGAACCGTAGGAAACGACAAAGTGCCCTGGAAACTAGAAAGGGTGTGCTTCGGTGGAAGCTAAGAAAACAGATAAATCATAAGAGTAGTAACAGTAATGGAAAGGACTCGTATGTCTGGGTATGGTTGAAACAGTGAGGACATCGAAAAGAGTAAAGTGCTAAAGAAAGTGTGAAGATACATGAAAATAGTTAGTCTATTATGGAAACAACTAGAGATTTTTGGGGACGGCATTGGGTCAGAAAGACAGATGAAGATGGAAATGAGATGAAGTGAGACAAACAAATTGTAATGTGATCGTCTATTACCGATGAATTGGTTAAAGTGTAACCGTAAGCCGTGAAGAGCTTAAAGTATTGCGAATTGAAGGTCGTGGCGCCATAAATGACATGTGTAAAATGAGTATATGATGAATTACAGTGAGTGAAAAAGCAACAGTGGGTTAAGGAAACAGTGAAAGATATAATGAGTTAAGTGGTCAGATACCCGAAGTTATCAAGTTTGTGAAGGACTCAGTAATCATGGATACCACAGGGATGAGATTTTCGATTACACCCCGTGTTACGGGACCGTTAAGATGTAATTTTGCGGACAAAATTCTAAAAGGTGGGATAATTATAACACCTCACAATTCTAAATTAAGTAATTAAAGTGTTAAGTGAGTAATTAAGCGAAGGATTAGTGAAAATCCCAAAGATTAGGCCAAAATACAAAGAAAAGGGCAAAACGGTAATTAACCAACACGCAACCCTAGGAAGACAAAAATTGAGTAGAAGGTCTCAGATGATAAAAATAAGCCTGGAAATGGATTCAGAACGAAAAATTGAGTGGATAGGCAAGTTTCAGAAAAATCAGTGAATAGTGTTTTTCGCGGGTAAAAATACCGCAGTCAGATTGCACCGTAAAACGTGCCAGTGGAATTTTGAGCTCTAGGTTTCAAATATTGATTTTAAATGGTCCATAGAAATAGGAAATATGATTTCTGATAATATTTGAGGGATTTAAGTCAATTGGTGGAAGTTTGTCAACGGAGCGCGTTGTACCTTAAAGCAGTGTTTTTCCGAACAACCGGAAAGCTCCAAATTTATCTGAGGGAGTAAAATTAAAGGATTTTGTTAAGATGAAAAATTATAATTTCTCATTAGGTTTTTAAATTGTGAATTTTAGTGATGATCGAAGGGAAATTCGGGTGACTTTTAAATCACGTGGGATCCGGTACCCACTTAAAGTCAAATAAACACTCTTAAACCACTATTCATCATCTTTCATTCTCGTTTTTTTCTTCTTCTCACAGCGTCCAGCCCCATTTCCATTCATCTTTGCGCAAGTTTTCTTCTTCTCCTTAAACCAAGCTATACTCAACCAAATTCAACAAAGTTTGTGTTGAATCTTGATAGAAAACACCTTCTGAACCCATTGGTACCACTATTGAGTCTTGAAATTGAGTGTGGGAGGAGATCCACCACTGTTTATGTTGCGATTTTCATGCCAAAAAGGGTGGTTATGTTGATTTCAAATGCTCAAATGGTGGAGTATACTTAGGTGGAGCCATATTGCAATTGAGTGAGTTATTTCAACATTTCATTGGTTAAATTTTGAGTTGTGATAATTGACCCTAAAGAGGGATTTTGTGATATGTGGTGTTAGAGAGCTCAAATGGAAAATGTCTATTAGATGATAATGTCTTAGAATGATGTATTAATGCTAGAAATGCAATGAAAATTTTAAGCGAAAAAAATGAATTTTAACTTAGAAAAAAAATTGGTGCATGAAGTGAATTTTTGAGTTTTGGTGTTAATGTGTGGTATAGTGAATTGTAGTGTGATTATATGATGATATGAAGTGATTATGTGAGTTGTGGACCATAGGAATTGAGTGGAAATCCTTGGTTTGGCTAACCAAGATTCGGCCATTGATGTATAATTGAGCAAATTAATGTTTTAGAACACTTTGATGTTGTGTTGTATGATGGAAAAGTTATTAGATGGGTTGTGTGGTGATTGGCATGTGGAAGAATCAATGTAAAAATTATAAGTGTTGAAAGTGGCAAAATGTGCCTAAAGTGTAATATTTCGCAAAATGTTGCGTAAAAGTCGTAAAACCGAAAAACGGCGATTGAACTAGCCTTTGGGTAACCTAAGTAAGTGAAATAAAATGAGAAAGAAAATTTAGAAAAATAAAACCCAAAATAACACTATGTTGGCCGAACCCTTAAGGGAGTGGAGAGAAAATCTGACGTTTTCGCGTTTTGACGTATTTTGACTGAAACTGACGGCTGTGCATGGTTGTACAGGTTGCCGTACGTGGATATAAACTTGGAACAGTGAAACAGTTGATTGCCCTTGGTCCTGGATCAAGTGGATTGAGGTAAGTCATGTGGGTTATACATGTTATGTTGAAATTCATGAGTGGATTCAAAGTTCTAAATGTGTGGAATGGTTCTCTGTGTAGGCGTTCCCTGTGAATCAAGCTGTAAGTGGAGTTCTGCGGAACTCAGTGAAAGGAAAAAGAAAGGTAACCTCTTGGTACTGGGGCTTGTTCCCCTTTTGTGTTCCACCTTGCTAGTTGATGGCAATGGTAGGAAGTGTGTATGAGTAGTGTACAACAGCATGAGCATGCATGTGCATTATCACAGTGGGTACTTATGTACCAGATCTCTGGCCAGTAGATATTTTTAGCCTTCAGGCAAGTGTTTCCGGACTGCCACTGGATAGGTCTCCGAGAGGGAGTTACAGTTGACCCAGGGTCGTGGTGTGTTATCCGGATAGGAGCACACTAGGTTGTCTCGGGTGTATATGGTTGGAAGGGGTACCTTGGTGGGTTGTTCTATGAACACGCCAGGGGTATTACCCATAGGCGTATAGCCGAGGACATGGCGTGGTATTGGTAGCTACCATCCCGCATGTCGTAGTTGTTCTGATATATATCCCCCTTTCTCTAAATCCCTTGCTTTATCTCGTTTTATAATAGTAGTGCTTTTTTTATATTATTGATATACATCGAAGTGAACCATTGGGCGGAGTTTTCTCCAGAACCTCTTGGTTACTGATATATATCCGTATATCTCACCCCGTCTCGGGGCATTTATTTCAAAATGTACCAGTGGATATGGAGCAGCGGGCAAGAAGCCCGCATGATGATGAGTGGAGTACTGATGCATGTTTTGTTTCAGTGTATCATACATGTCATTTTAGTTTATGGATTTATTTGGCAAGTGAAGTTGTAATATGTAAACATTTGTAGTTTAAAGTTAAAGTTATAAATGTAAATGTAATCCAGTGTTGTAAATGTATTATGGATGTATGTAATATGATGGAAGGGCCTTAGGCCTATTTTAGGTTTATGATTACCCGTATTATGTTTTATGCATGAAATTGAAAGTTAGTGATTGAAACTATAAAGGATTTGAAAGTAAACTGTTTATGTTTTAAGTGTATATTGGATTGGGTTGTAAGTGCCCCAAGGCGTTGTTGGTCCTTGTATGTGCCACCCATTGGATTTTGCTGGATTTCAGGTGTACTAGTGATGTTAAACAGCTTATGCAAATTTGGGGATTTTAGGAAATACAAAGGAAACTCTGGCAAATTTTCTGTAGAATTGGCAGTTTTTGGGTGAACTTTGGGAGAGTTTATCTCTCTCCATAGTGGTCCGATTGGGACGTGCCATACGCCATTTTGAAGCTTAAGATGTCCCCTACATTGTGTCAAAAGCCTAGGATCGTTGGTGGTGTGCGCAGCCCTTGGGGGATGTTGTCATATTCTGCCCTGTTCTGTCCTGTTTAGTGGGCAGATTTGAAGCAGTTTTGGGAAATTAATTTCCGCTTCGTTACTTGGTCAAATTAAGCATACGATATATCAAATCGAAGTTTGAGGTGTCTAGTTTATGGTGTAAAAGTTTGAGAGTCATTGGCCGGGCGGTTAGGTGCAGTTTATTCCGGGAAGTTTGGAGGTTTTAGGCTGTTTTGGGGTTGGTAGGGAATGTTATTTGTCCAACTTCAAACGGCGATAACCAGAGCTCACGAGCTCGGAATCGAGTGTGTGATAACTTGTTAGAAAGGTAAGTGAATAAGAAAAAAAGATAACCTGGAGTTTAAGTTTGTATTTTTATTTTGGGTTCGTAGAAAAAAAAAATTGGCAAATCCGGTTAAGTGGTAAAAACGTAAAAAGTGAGGAATTAGCTAAGTGGGTTTATGGGAACCCCTTAGTATCTTGTATGTGATAAAATAAAGTGTATAAATAGTTAAGTAAGTCTTCCGCTAGTGTTTCAGTTACGATCACAACTTTTTATTATTACGCTTTTTATACTTTTACTGTTCGAATAATCGGAAAAAGTTTATTCTCATTTTTATAAATGAATTGCTGTGATTGTAACTGTGCTTAATATCATAATTAATGTTAACAATACCGGTACGTAACGGGCTGTTACATAAGACAACTTGATCAATTAAACATGTATTTCACGTTAGTGGTCAAAGGAATATAACAACCAATGAAATGAGTTTATTGGTTGACAAATTAAAATAAGGTGAAAGACAACCACTTGGTTACCAAACTTTATTAAAGTCGGCCACTTCTTGATGCCCACGTTCTTGTGTTTTTATTTTATCTTTTTTCCTCCATACTTCTTCTTAGAACCGTGGGACATCATAAAGAAAGGGAAAGAGAGAACTTGATGATTTAGTTGCCATTTCATCTAGACTCCAACATAGAAAAGGTAGCTTAGAACCCCACCATCCTAACCCACCATTTTTCTAACCTCAGGAAGCTCTAAATTTGTTCTTTTCTCCTCTGGACAGCAGCGCCTGCACTTGGAAAGGAAGGAGGAAATGGATTGATTTCATAGTTCTAAGCTCAGGGAAGTCATCAATAGTTATTGGTTAGGTTATCTAAGGTATTAAACCTTCACTTCCTTGACTAAATTCTTAGCAATGATGATGATATTACATGATATAGGGCTGTTTATGATGTGTTTTACATTAAGTATTTGATGGGTTATATGTTTGGTTATTAGTTGTCATGTTGTTTGAAGTTTGTTTATGCATGAAATTATTGAAAATAAAAATAAAGGAACTTTATATATACAAAGAACAAATCAACCATGTAGTGGTGAATTATGCAAATCACTTTTTTGAAAAAATGCCTAAATGGAACTACAAAAATTTAAGTGACCTAAGGATGATTTAAATGAAGAAAATGATGTTGAGTCACAATATTTTTAGTGTAATCCTATTTAGGGGTTTATAACGAGGTCATGATAAATTAAAGATGCATGGGTTTGATCTATACAATGGTTCTATGGCTTAAATTGGAAATGAATCATGTTTTACCTCTCTATGAGGTGTCTTGGCCATATGGCCTATTTTTGGGTTTGAAGTTGTTAATTGATTGTTCATTAAGTGAATGATGATTGGAACTTGAATAAATGATAAACAAGTGACTAAAAAGGATAGAAAATTTTATATGTTTTATAAAAACCTATGTTGTCATAATTTGGACTACATGGAATGGATAGCATTGGAATTGAGTTTCTTGTTATTTAAGTGTTGTTTAATGTTCATTTGATATGATATATCAATATGGAATATTTCCTAATTCAGAGAAAAGGATAAAAAGGTCATTGGATCCATTTATATGCCTATTAGGCTAATTAAGATAATGAATGTGTAAGTTGAGGTTTGATGGACATAAATGTTAAGTATAAATCATGATTTAGTAATGATAATTTGGATTGTGAGAATTTCACTGAAAACAAAGATGTAACCTAGTGAGTTAAGATTAGGTTAATATGTGGAAATTGCAATAAAGAAGGTTAAAGATGGTTTAAAGTGACTTAATGTGGTTTATAGCTACATGGTATATGTTAGTATGGATTAATACAAGGTTTAATGAAAATTGGAGAACAAATATATACATGATCATTGAAAGATGTTTTACGATCATGTGAGGTTTAAAATATGTGGTGTTGATTAGGTCAAGTTAATAAAAATTCTATGTCAGGAATAGTTGCATATGACTTAAGCTAATTGGTTAAACATGACAACAAAAGAATTGTGTATTATGTTTATATATAGGATTAATTCGACCATAAAGAAATAATGGGCATGAATTATGTGGTTTCAATTAAAATGAATATTTAATAGCATTTGCCTAGAATAATCAAGTATGATTCAAGTGGTTTATGATTTGTGAAGCTATGTTAAAGTGTATGAAATACCCACTATAAAAGGGTAAGTTAATTAACTAGTTGAGGGTTTAATTTATGAAGTATAAATTAAGTTGTAGATTTGTGGTATGGCATGAACTGTCAAGGGAAATAAATTTGTCAAGTTGGTTATGAAATTAACATATGAAATATAGTTATTTGGATTTCAAGTAATGTATGTTTCATTGGAAATTAATGGTACTTTTATATATGTGGTAACAGTGTAATCAAACGAAGTAGGTGGACGAACAACTTGGAGACAACCAAGTGTACGGTGTATTAAATAGCAAGTTAGCAGCAGGAAAGAGGTGACAGGTAAGCTTTCGGTTTAGGAATTTTCTCTGTCTTTTGTTGTTCCGCCATGATCAATGGGAATTATGGTTTCCGTATAGATAAGACTGTTGTTAATATTAATACTTTACATAGTTGCATTCATATAGTGCATGCATATGATATTATTTATGATATGTTACGACATGTTATTACGATATGATCTTTCAATAGGATACAACCCTGAAGTGTAAGTTACGATTTCTGACAGTGGAAACGTTTATCGCTATAATCACGGTATATAAAAGGTATGATCGATGGGAGTTTGGTTTTTTGATAATTATGAGTATGGTATTGAATATATATGATACAATATGTGATAAGGTGTCATTACAGATATAAGATGAAAGCCTTAATTGGTACATAAGATATGAATAAACAAAAGATTAATAAGAAATTTCCGTTATAAGAACACGTAAGAATTATAAGAAGATATATACGATACGAAAACTTAATATGGATTATGGGTTTATCATCTATCATTTAACATGACCACAAAAACTTTCCTACACACACAACATTTTGTGGACCCCGTAGCAAAAAAAAAACTTCGGCACGCAAAACGAATCTCTATAACATAACACAATCACTTTTCCTACAACATAACTCTTATAAAACCCATGGATTATATGGTGTTATCTATGTTTTGGTATTTGATATTTTCTTGCAGGAAATGGACTCTTGGGTGGAGATTGCTCCATAAACCCCAAGTTTATTAAGATTCATTCTCACCCCGCGTTATGGGGATATATTCCAGGTACCGCAGCAGTTGATGATCGTTCTCGGGGCAAGAGGCCCGTGGTTGATGAGTAGATCTGAGCATAGATGTTGGCTGCTTATTTTGGGAGTCAGATGTATATATATTTGTGACACTGTGATGTATTATGTTTATGTAGGTTGGTGTAGGATGTTGTAGTTATGGCACAGAGCCACCTTTTGATATGATATATATAGAGTTATAGAACATGTCTGTATATTGATTTATATGACCTGGAATTATTGCATATTGTGGGTTGTAAGAGCACCAAGGTTTACTAATCCCTGTGTGCCACCCTTGTCAATTAGGTACATTTTGAGGAATTAGAACACATTTTTGATAAAGTGGGATAGGTTGAATAAACAAAGGAGATGTCGTCGAATTTTCTATAAAATGGAAGATTTTGGGTGAACTTTGGGAGAGCATGTCTCCCTCCATAAAAGTCCAATAAGGACGTGCCATACACTATTTTAAAGCTTGAGATGTCAACTACCTTGTGTCAAACTTTGAGGTCCATAAGAGTTACACGAAGTCCTGTAGAAGCCAGAGAGCACAGACTGCTCAAAATGCTCCTGCACATGGGGCTGTCACTGTGTGTTTTTGGGAAAATTATTCCCGCTTCATTTCTTTGTCAAATTAAGTGAATGATATGTAAAATTGAATCTTGAGGTGTCTAGTTTGCTGTATAAAAATTTGAGAGTCATTTGTGGAGTGGTTTGTCAGGAATCTCGAAAAGAGTGAGGGCTGTTTGGAGTCCTGTTTGGGGTTGGCTGACAGATTTGCTTGTCAAACTTCAAACGGTGATAACCGTAGCTAACGAGAACTTTATGAATAGTGTGATTGCTTGTTAGAAAGATAATTAAGTTTAGAATGATATACTAAAATATGAGAGGCGCGCGTCATGCATTTTATCCGTAGTAATTAGAATACCAAACCATGTTCGGATAGGTAGAAAACGTAAAAGTGGGATTTTAGCTAAGTGGGTTTATGGGAACCCCTTAGTGACTTGAGAGAATTATTATATGATATCTAGGTATTTTATATTATTATTCTGCAATGATTTTACAGTTGCGGTCATAAATTTTATTTATTACGCTTTATTATTGTTTTAAATCTCGTGTAAGAAAAAGGAAAAAGTTTACTTGCATTTTTATAAATGAATTGATGTGATTGTAACTGTGCCTAATATCATAATCAATGTTAACAATACCGGTACGTAACGGGCTGTTACATTCTGCACTTTTTCAGATTAATGAGGACTAGACCTAAAATCTGTTTCGATTACCTTGTTTTTCATTACTTTTTCAGAACCTGATATAACAATTTCACCAAGTAACTAATTCGCTACAACGGTTCTGCACTTTCCAGCAACATAACTTTAGTTTGAATTGAATTATTCCTAATCCAAATTCATTCGTAAGCATAATGAACGTTCTAGATTTGAGTTCTACGAAACTTATTATTCCTAAACTAATCACGTAGTGTTTAAGATTGATCTGAATTATTGTTTTCCAACAATTAACTCTTGTCACTCAGTTAAATTGGCTAGATTTAAAAGAGTTTGTCGTTAACATATCTTAAACAACTTAGTTAAGGTTCTGCAACAAAATTCAATCACATTTCAAGGTAATCTTCAAGCATTTCAGATCTGGAAAAGAGGCTTGGCTATGCACAAAATTGGAATTCAAATTCAAAAACTGATTCAAGCTATCCATTGTGTTTCACTAATTCAGCAATTACATATATTATTTAATATCAAACAAACTGAAAAGTAAAATTAAGATGAAGGAGATACAGAGAAATTTGAATCTGAAAGTTGCTTTGATATTTGCACCAATTCAGCTCTTGATCTGACACTAGACATCAACAAAATTTGCTTTAAGCTTCAGGTATGGATTATATGCATGAACAAATAAAAAGAAGAAGAAGAAAGAAAATTATAGAGAACATGTTCGAATTACAAGGCACAAAACTCAAAGCTGAAAATATGAAAGGGTTTCTCTCAAAGTACTGCAAAAGTCCAAAAAGCAATTTGAAGGTGACAAAAAGGTAAAGCTGAAAATATGAAAGTGTTTCTTTCAAAATTCAGCTTTGGATTATATGCACTAACATAGCATTTTTTATTGTTGGCCTTTGTCCCTCGTGCAGTTGATGAGCCTATACCTATGCTTCAGTTCTAAAAGGCTTTTGGGCGAAAGCCTATGCACTACTCATGCTTCAGTCTCTAAAAGGGGCTATTGGTGTTAGGGGTTGTTTATGACATAAGTAGTCTTGCTTGAGATTTTTTCAAGAACATATGCTAGCTATACTCACCTCTTTTATCGTTTTAGTGTGATGCTTGGCCTCTTCTTTAGTTTGCCAGTTTTATTTCATGGTTATCTTCCTTGTTCATTTTATTAGTGTTTCGTTCAAATTATAGTGTTGTGTGATGAAAATAACTGAGTAAAAGCAATTAAAAATGCATTAAAAGATGAAAAATAGTTTGGATTTCGCCAATGGCTATATTTTTTTAATTAAAATGTTGGACAAGAAAGAAATTGATTTTTCTAGTTTGCAGGTTGGGAATTTGTTGTCTCCATACTTCAACTTGAGGGAAAATATTATGGATAAGGATAAGGATTTGAAAATCACATCCCATTATATGAGGGATAAGAATATTTTTTTTATATTTAACTAATTTTTGAAGTTAATTATAGATATTTCTTGTATTATCAATATAAAAATACTCTTATTAAAGGAAAAAAAACTACTCTTATGTTACATGTGATAAATTTCTCTCCTACACACTCTTCGATAATTGTGTCACCTTTTTATTTTCTTTTCTTTTTATTTTTCAGGTGGTGGAGCCCACAAGTTTATCTCTATGACATGAGATAATTATCTCCTTTAATATGAGATTAATAAAATCTCTTATTAAATAATAAAAATATAACTTTCTCCCAAAAAAAAATTGTAAATGAAAACCTAAATAATAGCTTCATATTGGATAAATTATAAATCTTTATCATTTGTCGAATAATAGAGAAACGCCCTCTGCATATAAATGTGCAAGAGTAAAATATACTTAACATAATTTATCAATTACAACCACAAGTCAATATTACACAACCTAATTAAAGTATTAAGATACCAACGAACAAAACTCATATTCTAATGGGGTCACTATGCTGATACAGCTCTGCCTCTTTTGAGAAGGTCCCTAACAAAGGAAAATTCAAAGGAAGTAAGAATGAGTTTTTATTTTCCATTGACGACCGTAAGGATTTCATTTGAATGGGTAAAATTCTTACTTTTTCTAGAAGATTCACGGCAGCGAGATGAAGATTGAAGACATCTAGGTAGTTGAGAGAGAAGATAATGATTAGATTTAGGTTTGCAAGATTTTTTTTTTTTTAATAAAACGATGTTGTTTTATGATTTCTTTTTTTTTATAAAAGAAATATATGCAGTGACCCCCCTTTGACTTGGGAGTCACTAAAACTCGGCGGGGTTTGGGGGTCGGAAGGGTCGATATGCATATAGGGTCTAACTTCTAACCCCAAACCTCATAGGGGAGGGGTTAGGGTTGACCAGGGTCAACTCGGGGGGTGGTGTGTGATTTTAAAACACTGTTCCATATTACACATCCTCTCTATCAATGAATTCGTCATAAACTTAAAGTTTAAATTTCCTATTTAATTTATGTTTTTTTGTAAGTTATTATTATTATTTGTTATTATGTTGTTTTTATATATTTGTACACTAAAGAATAAATGATAATAGTTTATCATTTTTAATTTGGTTCAACCTTATTTTATCATATGTGGTAAATATCTGACTTAGTGACATATACTTGCGGTGAACATGGCTGTGTATATATAGTTCTAGTTCATTTCAAGTTACCTTTTTAATTTGGCCCATCATTTTTATTTTATTTTTTGGGTAAACAAAGCCCCATCATATTAACAAGCTAAAAGTTTTTGTCGGCTTTAAAAATAATAATAATAATAATAAAAGTGATCACAAGAATGCATATACTTTTTTAATCAAAAAAAGAAGAGAGACTTGGATCTTTATGTAAGATTTTTTACATACAAGATATATAATATGAATAAAAAGTATAAAAAAACTCTATACAAAAAACTTTCTTCTTGGGCTTTTGGCCCTCCACCATTATAAAAAAAAAAAAAAAATTCTTCTTCAAAGTTTAATAAAAACAATTGTGAGTCCAGTTTACATTTTGTTATGGATTCCTCAACCCAATCAAAATTTGTTGGTTATGGGCTTGAGATCAAGTTGGGTCGAGGATCAAAATTCACGTTGGACTAGAATTACTTTATATAAAAGTGGGTCAGGTATAAAAGATAAATAATACTTTATATAAACCTTGTTAAGTGTATTATATATACTAAGGGAAAAATGTTTATCCTCTCAAATGACACAATTTTTATTATTTTACTCTCACAAAGAGGTGAAACCCACAATTTTTTTTTTGTCAGCTCTCTCCTCCTTTATCTATCTCTTTCTCTCTCTTAAAATGACTCAACTTTACATCCTTTAAAATGACAATCACTTTACCCATATACTAATTACATTAATTAGTTTAGTCATTGTTAGTCATTCAGTTTTACTTTAATATTTCACTAGATGAATTCAATTATGTTAACAATATCAAAAACATCAAATAATATGACAAATCATCATTAAATGCGTGTAAAAAAAATTATGCTATTAATATATCAAAATTAACTTCATAATTAAAAATTAAATAAATTAGGCTTTGGGGTTATTACTTGTTATTGGGCTAGACCTCTTAGGTTTTATCCAAATGAACTTTGGCATGATATACTTGAGCAAAAGCCAACAATCCAACATGACCCAAATGCTTAAACTCAGTAGATAAAAGGTCATTCATGTATGCATATCACAACTCCTACTATTTTATTTCTCCAACCCAATATTTCTTTCATCCACATTGTCAAGCATTCACATCACCCATATGTGAACAATCTTAAAGGGTCACAACTATGGTCTGAAACTCAACCAGACACGAGGTCATTTCAAACGAGCTGGTGTTTCACATACTGCTGTTGGTTCTATATAAGGTAGGATCCTTTACACCGGGGTCAAATTTGAAATTTGACACATAGTCATTGCATCAAAAAAGATCAATTGCTCTGATTTGTAAGCATGTGACACCATTGATCTTTTTCTCTCAGATGAGATGACAAATTTCAAATTTGACACCGGTGTCAAAGGATCATACCTTTCTCTATATATATATGTATATATAAGGGAGAGATCATTTGACTCCATAGTAAGATTTATAAGTCTTACTCCTCATCCTAACCGTTGATTTCCGTCCATCCAACGGTTATAATTTAAGAAATTATATTAATTAATTAATTATTAATTACACTATAAATGACAACCGTTGATTTCCGTCCATCAACGGCTGAGATGAGGAGTAAGACTTGTAAATCTTACTCTGGAGTCAAAAGAACCCTCCCCATATATATATATATATATATACTCTCTTATTTCCCTTAATAATAATATTCATAAAATCACATTCTATGTTGATTGGATTTTAGCATTTCTCTAAGGGATTTAGAATTCTCATTCAACATGAAAATTCAAATTTTCCTACACACCCTTCGATTTCCGTGCTGACATGGGTGCTGCATATAATTTTTTCTAACACATGGGTCCCACATGCTTTTTATCTCTACAACATGAGATTTCAATTCTCCTAACATTAGAATTATAAAACCCTTCCTCTAATGCTTCACTTTTTCTACTTTTAACGGCTTTAAATGGATTTAAATGTCATACTTAATTAGTGTCCTTGTCATCCAAGGCATATCTATCTTAGTCATTAGTTTTGGAATCAGTTTGCAATTTTGCATTTAAGCAGGAACACTCAGCTTGTGTATGGTCCACTCTTGCACAACTTCACTTAAGATAACACTTCATTATGACAGTTATATGGTACCTTTGTCCTCTAGTGAACAAGAGGGTGGAGTGACAACTAGGTCTGCCTCACTAGAGGTTGCAGCCTTGGTATGAGGAGTGCTGCTGTTGTCTACCCAACATGCCATGAGACCATGTTTTTAATTTGTTGCATTTATATACTGTCCAATATTTAAGGATGTTTGGTTTAATCTTCAATATAAGGTTAAGTTGAACAAGTGACAAGTCACACTCTAGATACTAACTAGTCCTAAGTGACAAAAAGAGGTTTCTGTATCAATTTATCTTGCACTTGTAATGTAATTGTGCAAGAAATACAAAGGCAATAAAAAGTATAGTTTGAGTGGTAAAAATCGAAGGATTCTCAATCTCATAAATCTCATAAATGTAATAGTTTTTGACTGCCGGCTCGCTACACCTGACGCCAACCCTCCTCTTTTATCCTGGCCTGGAACAAGCCATGCATGCAAACACACATAGACGGAGTTAAGGAAGGATTCTCAGTGTAGTAACAATAACAACAACAACAACAACAATAATAATAATAATAATAATAATAATAATAATAAAAGTGTGCTTTGTAAGACCTTTTCTTGCAGCCAAACTTTTAGTAAGTAGTAGATTACAATACTTTTACTAAGAATACAATACTTGAAAGACATGATTTTGTAGTTGTAGCATTGGATTCTTTGCAACATACTGCATAGATAATCAGATTTCTTTAAGAAATTGATTTTTCTCATATCTATAGCCCTTAGCCCCTACCCCATAAAGGGTATGTTTATGTGGATTTTCTTAGGTTCACCTGCTCAAATCCATTGTGGACATTACCATGTGAAGAGAACAAGTTGTGTTTTGCACACTCGCAGCTAGCTAGTGTAGTTTGAGTAAGCAGAAGAATGATGGGCCCTTATGGTCAAGAAGAATATGGTCATCCCATGTGTTTATTTTTAATGCTGTTACCAGTGAAGTCTCCAATGAGAAGAGATTGAAAACATCTAATGAATGCCAAGAGAGAAAAGACAAATTGGAGCTGTTAAGTTCTATCAGGTTTGGAGAAAACTCATGAGTTGGGGTTGTTTTGGTGAACAATTTTGATGGAACTTGTTGAGATATATAGTTCCACATTGGTTGGATGAACAACTAATGTGGAGTTTATAAGGCCTTGGGCACTTTCGCCCTTTGAGCTAGCTTTTGGGGTGGTGTATCCCAAGGTTCTTAACATGGTATCAGAGCCTATCAGAGCCTCGTCATGTAACCAATGTGAGACTATATATCTCAATAGACCATTCAGTTCAAAACCTTTGGTAAATTTTGAATCAGTCAGCATGGGCACTCATATGGGCTGCATCTACTTGCTAAGTCCTGTTTAAGAAGGTGAACAAGATCATGTATATCAGCACTATCAAGCAAGCTTTTACATTGGATAGACTCTGTATGTGGGGACATATATTTGTAGCTTGTTTGTGTTTGAGTGTATTAACAATCTCTCAGTACACAGGCAAACAGTTACCGGTAGTCGAGACTAACCTTCCACAATATGTATCTATGTGCATATAAATGTTACTTATTTTGTGGTGGTACTGTGTGTCTGTTGATATATATAAAAAAATTATTAATGTAGTCTTACCCAATAATTTAAGTTTTTGGGTTGAATTGGTTTTTTACATGGTATTTGAGCCTCGTGTCCCTTGTTCGATCCTTACTGGCTCTCACTTTCTCTTGTGGAATTTTCTTAATTAGCATAGGTAGGTGGGCCTCGTGTCCCTTGTTCGATCCTTACTGCCTCCCACTTTCTCTTGTGAAATTTTCTTAATTAGCATAGGTAGGCGGGCCTGTGCATCATCCACCCTTCAAGCCTAGTCTAGTGGGCTCTCGTGTGAGGGAGTGTGTTAAAATATATAAAAGAACCATTAATATAGTCTCACCCAACAGCTTAACCTTTTGGGTTGAATTGGTTATTTATAGTGTCGATGTTGGTTATTTCATGACAAATTTGTCAAGAGGAAACTTAATCAAATTTCGATTAATTTATCAACATTTTATTATTTTCCCAAATCGCCAATTTGTTAGTTGGACTTACTAAGGAGACATGACAAGTGAACTTAGTTGGGGGTAGTAAGAGTAGAGATTGTTTCCATCTTGGGGGTGAAATATCTTAATGTAATAGTGATCAATTGAACAGCTAGTATAAAAGACTAGAGCACAACTTTAAGATTAGTTATGTATAAGCACATAATTTAGTCGTGTGAGGCCGAGATTCAGTAGAGTAATAGCATAAAAGTGTGAGTGATGATGAAGATGCTTCATCAACGAAGAAGAAAGATATTTATAATGAGGAGAAGATTGTTTATGGTGGAAAAGTTGTGAGCCAAAACCTTTTTGTATGTGGGCCTCACAGTGGTGTGAGGCAACTTGATTCAAAAGGGTTCACTTGAGTAAAGTAGAGTGAGAGGAAATCAGGTGTAAAAAAGACCTTAGCCCTTTAATAGGAATGATAAATTGAACTTAATAAATGGGCTCAATATGTCGATCCAGTACAATTACCCCGTAGGTTGTCT
This sequence comes from Gastrolobium villosum, assembly GCA_032173675.1. Lineage (NCBI taxonomy): Eukaryota > Viridiplantae > Streptophyta > Magnoliopsida > Fabales > Fabaceae > Gastrolobium > Gastrolobium villosum. Next base: position 6,508 of record JAVKPL010009035.1, on the reverse strand, counting down.
AAACATTTTTCTGGATGATTATGAACTTAGCAAAATAGGTTTTAATTGAAATTTCATGGCATATCACCAAATATATGGATCAACTGATAAGTGATTGTTTCAATGATCTTACCGGATTCGAATTGAACTAGTTAAGTAATTCGATAAATAATATAAAAAAAAAGTTAAGGCATATTGTTTTCACCTCCTGTAATAGAGGTGTAAATGGACCCTTGACCCCAAATTAATGATAAATATTTCTCGAGTCCCTAGATAAATTTGTCTAACTCTGCCCCTATTAACAAGATGGATATGTGAGCGTTCAATTGTTAATTACTTAAAAAATATAATGATCGACTTGATTAGTTCAGTAGTTCATATTTGTTCCACTTTTAGTAAGATATTATACATTAATATCTTAAAAACCCAGCTTAAATTCCATTTCTTTGATTGAGGCTATAGGAATGTAGTTTCTTGAAGGTTCAGATCCTTTAGGGGCCGTTTGGTAGGAGGTATTTTATAGGATTCCTAGGATACTGAGTTTTCTAAATTTTTAATTTTCGGATATTATCAAAAACCGAATGTTTTCATCATATTTTTTAAAATTAAGATTCTCGGATAAATTTTTTTTCTCCTCTACCAAAAGATTTAATAAGACAGAATATGGCTACATATTTTACTGAGCCCTATGGGTAGGCAAGGATTTGTTGATGTGCCATGTGAATGATTATTTCGTTAAGGTTTTGATAGTAATAAAGTAACGACCAAAACCAAGGTAAAGAAGTTTAATTTCAAGACAATAGATTTATAGGATGTAGTAGGGTCTTTGATGTAAATGCAATTAATCCTTGATATCTCATTACGCTCAAATTAGTTTTCAAGTCCACTTTAAAATCTTTTAAGTAGGTAGCTATTGATCTTGAAAAATGTGGTTGTTTTTACAGAATCTTGTTCCAAAACTTGGAATACGAAAAACTTGTTTGATTTGTTTGATTTCTTACTAGAAAATATAATATAAACCATTAAAAAAACTTTCATCCAAACCTTAAGGTTTTGAGTTGAAGTAGTTCTTAACATGGTATCATAGCTTCAGTGTCCATGAGGTCACGAGTTCGATCTTCACCGCCCCACTTTCAGGTAAAATTAAGAAAAGCACAAGGACAGACAAGAAAAATGAGCTTGTGCAGCACAAGGCAGACCAAAAATGGGCTTGTGTCATATCAACGCTTCAAGCTCAAAGGGCTCTTGCTTGAGGGGTGTATTAGAGAATATAATATAAATTATTAAAAAGACATTCACCCAACACCTTGAGATGTTGGGGTAAAGTAGTTTTTTAACATTCCTTGTAAAATCCAAGTTTTGCTTGTTGGTAATCTACTACCAAAGCCTGACTCTTTCAAAATTTCATTTTTAACATGTTAGAAATCAATTAAATGATTGTCATATTACAATGGTTATGTGAAGGCCGCGATCGATTATTAATTTTCAAGACTTGTTTTCTCTTTAAAACAAAAGCTTAATAATTGATTATCATGATGGTGTAATCAATTATCGATTGTTGTACGTACACATTAATCATTAATCAACTATAATATTGTTTTCTTCTTCTACTATGGATCATAAATATATGACTTGAGACACTAGATAACTTAGCAATCACTGGTTCGTGCATTAATCATCCCAATCATTCTTGATATGTTTCAAGCTTAATTGAGATATCTTCGAGAGCTCGTCAGTGCTTCAAATTACAAAATCTACTAATTTTGTAAGAGATTAAACTCCTCTTTTATTTTTTATCTATTATCAAGCATGAGGATCAACCGGTAAGATATTGTTTTAGTTTAACCAGTGGTTTTGAATTTGAGTTTATGGGAATGCAATTATATTAAAACTTGGTAAAAAGAGTTTTGCTGCTCATGTAGTCCTACCCAACTCGAATTGAAGTAATAGGGTAATCAATAAATCAATGGATAATATACGAAATAGAAAAAAATCTTCTTCTATCTTGTATTGTTATAAGAGTGAGGTATTCCACATGAGAGCTAAGAATGACACATTCCTTATAAGAGAAACTCAAATATTAAGGTAAGAGATTATTTCAAGAATGTGAACAAAACTTGGAGTTGTAGAAATACCAAATGTTAAATATATTACATTTGTTGTATTAACTAGTAGTTTTGAATTTGAGTTCTTGGGAACGCAATTATATTAAAACTTTTGGGGTAAAGTTTTGCCGCTCATGTGATCCTACCCGACTCGAATTGAATTAGTAGGGTAATCGATAAATGTGGATTATACAAAAAAAATTAAAAAAATCTTCTTCTTTTGTATTGTTATAAGAGTGAGGTATTCCACATGAGAGCTAAGAATGACACATTCCTTATAAGAGAAACTCAAATATTAAGGGTAAATTATTTCAAGAATGTGAACAAAACTTGGAGTTGTAGAAATACCAAACACTTGTACAGAAAAATATTGAATACATTACTTTTTCTTTTTTAGTAAAATTGAATATTACTTAGTAACTATGCATAAGTCAGAAAAAGTGGTGGAATCAATTGGTTAATAGTTATTTGCACTTTGCACTTCTTTCTACTTATCTCATTTAGTTATCAGCAGTTTAATCTTTTTTAAAAATCTTTAATTTTAAAAATAATTTGTATTGATTGAAAAACTAGTTCGGTTCAAAATGTTTATCGTTATTAATTTACTCAAGCCTTATATTAATAACTTGAATAAAAATCCACATGGGAGTGTTTTGTAAAAATCGGTTATTTTAAGAAGTTGTTTCAAAATTTGAAACTTTTATAAATTATTTTGCACAGATTAACTCTTAGCATATACCCAGTTTTTTTTTTTTAAATCTTTAATTTTATAATTATTGGTTGAAAAACTAGTGCAATGTGTTTATCATTATTAATTTACTCAAGCTCTTACATTAATAACTTTTATGTAAAAATCCACATGCATGGGTAGTTATTATGCTAAGAATTGGTAAAATGTAGTTGTTTAAAATTTGAAACTTCTATAAATTATAGTGTTAACAATTAACTCTGAGCATACACACACAATACATTTTAGGTCTTCTGTACAATTTGTAAAATCAAAAAATGTATTTAGTCTAAATTAGTTCCTCCCTCTCTGAAATAAATACTGTTTATGGTACTTTTCTTTGATAGGTAGTCATTCTGCTAAGAATTGGTAAAATGTAGTTAGTTTATTGCAAATACATGTTCTTTATGACCTGGTGCAATTGGTCTGAGTATGGTTATAATTTGGTTTTGCACAATTGATATATGGTTATAATTTTATCACCTTTTTTTACATCTCACCAAACAGCTCTTATTGAAAGCTGAACCTATAAATTTAAATTGAAATGTTTTGAATTGATAATGACACCTCAGATTAATTATATGTATTTGATGTTTACCATAAATTATATGTATTTGATAAACCTGAAACAAATCACTCTCGTCACATTAATAATTAGGTTCCAAGTTATGTGAACTGTGTTCTAGTTAGGAACTATGCTTTACAGAAATGATTTGAATGTAAATTACATCAAGGGCTTTCTGGTTCTAAGTTTGAGCATGTGCAGTGTAACAGTTATTTGAATGAACTTACCAATCCTCAACGTGGGTCAAACCCCTATATAGCAATTTTAAAAGGAATATTATTATGTAGCCATCTTGGAATTGGCTTTATCTATTCTTAAGGCATATAGAGAGAGAGAAAGAGAGGTGATGATGTGTGTGATGGAGTTGAGCCCTGCAAGTTGTCATGTCACAAACATCGAAATTGTAGGCCATTACAGGATATAGTTTTATAAGAGTTATGTTGTAAGAAAAGTGTTTGTGTTATGTTATAGAGATTCATTTTGTGTGTCGGAGTTTTTTTATTTTTTTTGCCGCGGGCCCCACAAAATGTTGCGAGTGTAGGAAATTTTTTCTAGTCATGTTAAATTATAGATGATAAAGCCTATAACTTATCTACTATTTTGTGAAAGGACAACCTAATACAAATTCACGATCTCCATGTTTTCTATATTGTTTAGTTGTGTAGTTATTCTCCATATTTTTTAATTGAATAGTTATTTTCCATTTTATTTAGTTGGGTAGTTACTTTCCATTATGTGTTTAGTGTTTATGCTTCAGTTGTAATCTTTATTTAAAACTTATTATGAATGAAAAAATATCAGGAAATTGCATCATATAATTTATTTTACTCTTTTCCTGCTTATCCTTTTTGCTAAAAAGTATCATTTGGTGCCCTTGTTGCGTTCATTCTCCTCATCCATGCCTGAAGGAACACGTTTCAGAAAACTTGAAGAAATCCAAGAAATCCATGCCACACAAATCAACAAACTTTTTAAAAACTCTACCCGAGCTCTTTTCCAAATCAACCAACTTCGTGAAACATCTACCAAAACTTCCACACAAATTTCCGACCTTACTAAACAATTAAATCAGACCGTTCACCACCTTAATGAGGTTCAGACTACCCTTACCACTTTAATAGGCCGTATTGATCAACTCATGCACATCACTCCAACCACCAATAAACCAACTCCACCACCCAAGTTAGAAAATTTTATTTTCCAATGTATCATATCATATGTACAGGATAATGAACCTTACATCACATGAAAATCCTTTGTTAATTTGTTTGTTAGCTCTTTAAATGTCCACCAACATGTTGAGTTGAGAAAGTCTATGATTGAGTCTCTACCTTATTGGAGAATGTCTAATCGCTGGAAGCAAGTGGAAAGAAAGTAAAGGACTCAAAAAATCTAAGATGAAGCCTAAAAATGGAAAACTGTTAGTGACCTTTCTTCCATTTCTCTTCATTAAGTTTTCGGATTTCCATCTTTGACCAATAAAATGTTGGCAGGAACTCAAATTTGGGCTCAAGCACGGAACCGTATATAGGTCCTTGCAAACTATACATGACAATGAAACAAAAAAACTTTCACTACTAATCACCAACATGAGCTTCTTTGCTAAAAGAAAGAGAAATAAAGAAAAGAAAAAACCAAATTCACAAATTGCCTTTAAATCTTGAAAAATGAAGTATGATACATACATTACTGAATGACTATAGGAAAAGAAATAGTACAAAGCCTCGTCATCCTTGGTTGTTAGAAGAAAGGCCCAAAAACAAAAAAACAAAAAACAAAAAACTTGGGCCTTTGGAGAGGGCTTTATCTCTATGCTATCTGTTATTTGTGTATTTTTACAAGATATTGTTATTTTGTTAATACACCAACAAATTCCTGGCTAAAAGAAATAACACTGCTTTGTATAGTTTGTGAAATTTAGAACTGGGAAATGCAACGTCTATGGCAAGCAGTGGTGCGTTGTTTCTTTTGCTTAGTGTCTTGTTTCCAAACTTGACCAATATCTTGGGCGATGTTCATAGCATCATATGAAGCACCAGAGAGCCCTCTCCTTGTGAATCCAACAGCATAAAGTCCAGCATTTCCTTTCCAACCACCAGGGAACGGTGACTTTGGGAACCCATTCTTGGAGAAGAATTCACCTTCCTAAACATAACATAAACCAAAATCACATTAGTTCCACGCTCCATACAAAAATACCATTTTACTGTTACAAAAAAAAAAATTCTATATATATGCATAGAGGAAGAATCCATTTACAAATTTTTTTATAAATTTTTGAAAATTATACTATGTATTCTCGAGAGAATAGTGTAACCTAATATCCTCCAAAAAAAACATAGTGTAGTTTGTAAACAAAAAAATTTGTAAATATAACCCTCCTGCATATGATAATAATGAAAAAAATCTTATGATGTAGGATAGAACATTTTCTCACCTTGAGCCAAGAAGGGACATTGCTGCGGTAACCGGTTGCAAGAACCACTGCATCAACGTCATGCTTTTCATCATTAACAAGTTCAACATAGCCATTTACGAACCTCTTAATTCCTGGTACAACTTTTATATCACCGGATCTAATTTTCTCTAAGGTACCAATGTCCAAAACAGGGGTTTTCCCCTGTGTGTTCTTCAGCTTCAATGGACCCTCTAATGGTCTTTTGAGCCCCAACTTCTCTATGTTACCAAGCACTAACCATGCAAAGATCAATAGGAGCTTGTCAACGAGCCAAATGGGTAACCATTTCATCATCAAAACCGCCAATTCAAACGTTGACTTCCCAAAAATCTCTCTAGGCAACACATGAACCTGTTTAGCCAAAAAAAACAGAACCACCACAGTTAAACTCCATGTTCAATTTTTTATTTTATTATTTTCACTTTTTTTCAATGTTTGAAAACAGAAACAAACACCATTTGAACACTTACCGAGCTACGAACAACCATTGAAGGTGATGCATTGTGATTGCAAAGGTCAAGTGAGAGTTCCATGCCAGAATTACCACAACCAACAACAAGCACTTTCTTTCCACTGAAACTTTCCCCTACTTGTATTCACAAGCATGGATTATATCACCTTTGAATTCACTCAATCCTTCAATATCAGGTATCACACACTCAGCATTTTCACCA